>JAKUCV010000850.1:77208-119720 GCA_028386065.3 Turnera subulata | reverse complement strand
ACTTGCCAACTGCTTTAAGACTTACCATGAAACTCTTCACTTGGCAGAACCTGAAGCTTCATTTGTGGACGAATGCTCTCTTATTGGTTCTCACACGATCACATCATGTTAGCGAGTTCTTATCTGGAAAATCCGTGTTTGATTTGGAACCAATACCACAGGTCACATCAAACTTGCTTAATACTTGGATGAAGCAATCCGATTGCTTTGCAAAGATTCATGGGCCATGGCATGCTAGTCTATGTCAAAGACTTTGAAAGTCGGCTCTCATTTTAGCCCAATTTCACAGTAATAAAGGATTTGACCCAAATCTCTAAACTCTTAAATTATGAACGTAGAATTCTAAGCATTTTCTTCCTCTTATTTAGGTTTCCCAAGTGCACGCTAGTACACAATTCCCACTGCTGAGACGAGGAGAATAGAAGAATCCCTATTCTTTGAAAATGCAGCAGACGTGAGAGAGAAAAGTAGCCACTGATACTGATGTTAAGGTACTTGACTGCTAACTGGTTCCCTCGCTTCTGGGTTTTTCTTTCTGTGGAATAAAGCACAAATCTTTCTCTTTGCCAACAGGTTTGGATAGTAGGGGAAAGTAAAAATTTTGCCTCTTTTTTTTCTTGCTGTTGCGATGCAGGAAACTCTGCAACATCAAGGGCACACATTAAGCCGACCAAAAACTACGAGCCAACATGAATCACACAGGTAATCTAATGTATTTAATACGTTTGCCTTATAATTATATGCCATGCACTTGTTCTGCTAAGCTTTCTGCAAGCTGGTGGGTTTCTTTGTTCTTCTTTTCTTTTCCTTTGGTCTAGCCAATTGATTTTGCGGCTTAGTGACATGGGATAAGTTTATTTGGCAAACCAGTTTCTATCACTAACGATACCTGTCCGTGTGGAGATAACCCTATATATACTAAAGTTATTTCACAATAAATGAAAATCCGTTAATGTTGGAAGAGTCATCAAAATCATAGTAGAGATAATACATACAGGTAGAGAAAATTTCTAATAGCCAGGCAAGTTTTTGGTTTTTGCTGCTTAAAGAAATAACCTAAAGTAATAGAAGTCAGTAGCAGTATCATGCTAATTCTGCACTAGAGCTAGCTAATCCACAAACCATGACAAGCTAATAGTATCTACATTGTTGCTGTGGTTTCAGGCAAGTCTGCTCGATTGAAAGTTGTACCTTCTTCTTCCATTGAAGACCTTGATGAATCTTTGTTGACTGAAATCCTCCAGCGACTTCCCACCTGTAAATTTGCTCATCAGTGTAAATTGGTCAGCAAGCATTGGCTCTCACTTATCTCTAGTCCCCTATTCTCAAGCTGCTTTAAGAAGTACCATGAGACCCTTCACTCAAAAGAACCTGCACCCTTCACCGTTATCATGTTTGGGTCGCCCTCTCCAGCGTCATGGTTCATATCCATCAGAATTTCCGAGAGCCCAGCAATCCCATTTTGTATATTTGACTTAAACTTTCTCCCATTTTACAATCCTGAGGTGCTCTCCTCGTCTCCTGTTGTGGAGGCATCATGCAAGGACTTGATCTTATGCCGTCAATACCTGAGGGATGATGATCAAAGAGTATACTACATATGCAATCCGCTAACCAAAGATTGGGTTGCTATCCCCCCAATTTCCTGCAAACACAAAGAGACTACTAGCAAAGGGGACACCATTGTTGGGTTTGTATGTGCAGAGAAGGATTTTAGAGTCATACGTATCCACAAACTTGAACTCTTGGCTACTTCGTTCATAGCTGAGATATTTTCTTCCGAAAAAAACGAATGGATAGGGCAGGAGGTGTCGTATTCTTATGATTATTTCTTTGACTCTTGTTTTAGCTGGAATAGTAATGGGAAATTAATTTTGAGTCACCATCAAACTGAGAGTGTTGTTTCTTACTCTCCATGGGAGCCTGACCAGTGCCACATAATTGACACACCTAGACTACCATGGAGTGGACATCCATCATTGCTGGGGCGAAACACTGAAAGCAAGGCATTTGGCATTTGCAAAGGGTCCCTGCGGGTATTGCAGGTGTTTTATGTAGGCGAACCAGATGACCACAGATTCTTGAGAGTTTTGGAACTTGAGGACTACGAAAAGGGAGCGTGGAGACTCGCGGGTGAGGTTTATGGAGAGGGATTGAATATTCATCCCGATGTTGAGATGTACCATCCTGAGGTGGCAGAAGTGTTCAGTGACACTGATGGCTGGCCTGAGGTAGAAGCTTTGGCCTTGGACCCGAATGATGAAGATATAGTGTACCTTCGCCTAACTAGNAACTCTTCACTTGGCAGAACCTGAAGCTTCATTTGTGGACGAATGCTCTCTTATTGGTTCTCACACGATCACATCATGTTAGCGAGTTCTTATCTGGAAAATCCGTGTTTGATTTGGAACCAATACCACAGGTCACATCAAACTTGCTTAATACTTGGATGAAGCAATCCGATTGCTTTGCAAAGATTCATGGGCCATGCCATGCTAGTCTATGTCAAGACTTTCAAAGTCGGCTCTCATTTTAGCCCAATTTCACAGTAATAAAGGATTTGACCCAAATCTCTAAACTCTTAAATTATGAACGTAGAATTCTAAGCATTTTCTTCCTCTTATTTAGGTTTCCCAAGTGCACGCTAGTACACAATTCCCACTGCTGAGACGAGGAGAATAGAAGAATCCCTATTCTTTGAAAATGCAGCAGACGTGAGAGAGAAAAGTAGCCACTGATACTGATGTTAAGGTACTTGACTGCTAACTGGTTCCCTCGCTTCTGGGTTTTTCTTTCTGTGGAATAAAGCACAAATCTTTCTCTTTGCCAACAGGTTTGGATAGTAGGGGAAAGTAAAAATTTTGCCTTTTTTTTTTTTTCTTGCTGTTGAGATGCAGGAAACTCTGCAACATCAAGGGCACACATTAAGCCGACCAAAAACTACGACCCAACATGAATCACACAGGTAATCTAATGTATTTAATACGTTTGCCTTATAATTATATGCCATGCACTTGTTCTGCTAAGCTTTCTGCAAGCTGGTGGGTTTCTTTGTTCTTCTTTTCTTTTCCTTTGGTCTAGCCAATTGATTTTGCGGCTTAGTGACATGGGATAAGTTTATTTGGCGAACCAGTTTCTATCACTAACGATACCTGTCCGTGTGGAGATAACCCTATATATACTAAAGTTATTTCACAATAAATGTAAATCCGTTAATGTTGGAAGAGTCATCAAAATCATAGTAGAGATAATACATACAGGTAGAGAAAATTTCTAATAGCCAGGCAAGTTTTTGGTTTTTGCTGCTTAAAGAAATAACCTTTAAGTAATAGAAGTCAGTAGCAGTATCATGCTAATTCTGCACTAGAGCTAGCTAATCGACAAACCATGACAAGCTAATAGTATCTACATTGTTGCTGTGGTTTCAGGCAAGTCTGCTCGATTGAAAGTTGTACCTTCTTCTTCCATTGAAGACCTTGATCAATCTTTGTTGACTGAAATCCTCCAGCGACTTCCCACCTGTAAATTTGCTCATCAGTGTAAATTGGTCAGCAAGCATTGGCTCTCACTTATCTCTAGTCCCCTATTCTCAAGCTGCTTTAAGAAGTACCATGAGACCCTTCACTCAAAAGAACCTGCACCCTTCACCGTTATCATGTTTGGGTCGCCCTCTCCAGCGTCATGGTTCACATCCATCAGAATTTCCGAGAGCCCAGCAATCCCATTTTGTATATTTGACTTAAACTTTCTCCCATTTTACAATCCTGAGGTGCTCTCCTCTTCTCCTGTTGTGGAGGCATCATGCAAGGACTTGATCTTATGCCGTCAATACCTGAGGGATGATGATCAAAGAGTATACTACGTATGCAATCCGCTAACCAAAGATTGGGTTGCTATCCCCCCAATTTCCTGCAAACACAAAGAGACTACTGGCAAAGGGGACACCATTGTTGGGTTTGTATGTGCAGAGAAGGATTTTAGAGTCATACGTATCCACAAACTTGAACTCTTGGCTACTTCGTTCATAGCTGAGATATTTTCTTCCGAAAAAAACGAATGGATAGGGCAGGAGGTGTCGTATTCTTATGATTATTTCTTTGACTCTTGTTTTAGCTGGAATACTAATGGGAAATTAATTTTGAGTCACCATCAAACTGAGAGTGTTGTTTCTTACTCTCCATGGGAGCCTGACCAGTGCCACATAATTGACACACCTAGACTACCATGGAGTGGACATCCATCATTGCTGGGGCGAAACACTGAAAGCAAGGCATTTGGCATTTGCAAAGGGTCCCTGCGGGTATTGCAGGTGTTTTATGTAGGCGAACCAGATGATCACAGATTCTTGAGAGTTATGGAACTTGAGGACTACGAAAAGGGAGCGTGGAGACTCGCGGGTGAGGTTTATGGAGAGGGATTGAATATTCATCCCGATGTTGAGATGTACCATCCTGAGGTGGCAGAAGTGTTCAGTGACACTGATGGCTGGCCTGAGGTAGAAGCTTTGGCCTTGGACCCGAATGATGAAGATATAGTGTACCTTCGCCTAACTAGTTATTTTGTGGTCATTTTGTCTTGCAATTTGGTGACACAACAGGTGCAAGTATTCATGGATATCAGTGATGTAGTGGATGTGTTTGATACATCAGGTTTGCCTAGCTTCCCCTTCACACCACAATGGTGGCCTACGCCTGTTCCTACACTCCCGTCTAAGGCCCTTCTTTAGCATAAACTCCAGTACTCAAACTATTGTGTTGTTTTCTTTAGTCTGTTATTTTCCTCTCCAGAGATTCTGCTTCAATATAGATACATTTTCTTATAAAATTGTTTGAGTTGTAGCATTGATGCATTGTCTCTATCATGGTCGTATGGTGTCTATGGAAGTGCCACATTAAGTCGAAACTAGAACAGCAAAAGGAGTTGGCAAGCCACTTTAAAGGTTGACTAATTTTTCTGAAGAGAGTTTTAAGTCTGACAGATTGTTCAATTTATGGCAGGAAAAAAGGCCTCTTCACCCATCTTCTTGCTTCTTTCTTCCCACATGTGATCAGATTAGCACATTACCATATAAGTAGTGGGTAGTTAGTTAGTTCTATTGTCCAACCAATAACCAATTGGTTAAATTTGTTGTCTGTCAAGTCAGTAAGAAATCAGCCTCTTCTTTTCCAGCTATTTAATGCAATTCCCTCGGTGATTTTGTAACAAATATAGTTAGAAGTCAGCATCTTCTTTTCCAGCTAAATAAGATTTTGGTATTCTTATTTAGGCCTTTGTGGTAGCTTTCAAGTTGCACTACCTTGCTTGCCGACAATGATTCCTGCGTCGATTCAGAATACCCCTTCTTGATATAGTTGCTGCATTGACGGCTGTCCTTTTAAATTCAGTTTTACTGTCCGAAAAATCTTTTCCTTACTCTATTGGCTAGTTTTGTTTAATAAACTGAGCTGATGCCGCTACTGTTCATGGATTTCAAGCTCAACTAGTTATACTTTCCCTCTCCTACTTCAATTGAACAACACTATTTGGTCAACTTTGGAAAGTAACCATTTTATTACAGATAGGGGCACTCGCTGATTGAGACGTGATAATCACTGATAAGATTTGTCTTGTCAAGAGAAGATTTATCCTTGCCGTGTTAAATTGTGTAGTGATAAGATTTGCCCTTGCCGGCCTGCCTGCTCGCATAGCTGCTCAGCTTATTGCATTGCCGATATCGATTGGTTGCACTTGCATTACAGCAGTGGCTGATAAAGGTTATCACATTCTCAGTCACAGAATGCTTTAACTTGGGACAGATTGTAGTGCTGCAGTTACTAGCACTATTTTGTTTGATTCTTCTTCGAATCCAAATCCATAGCCTACTTCAATAAGTGTTGGCTTTTCAGCTCAAGAACATCGATGTTGAACTTGTAACATCGATGTTCTGAGGCTACTGGAACTTCGAGCAATTCGGCCGAACGATTAGAACATCGATGTTGTGTCAAAAATATCGATGTTTGATGGCTTTGTTACTCAAGAACATCGATGTTGAATCAATAACATCGACGTTTATTGAACCTGGAACTTGGCCGAGCTGTTAGAACATCGATGTTGCTATTATAACATCGATGTTGTGCTGGGAAATTCCCAGAAATTCTGCAGAAACCAAGGTTGACTTTCTTGGTTACTGTTGTATTGATTTTCTCTCAATTCACTCAATCATTTTGTTTTAAACCACTCTGAACAATCAGAGAAACATTGAAGTGAAACACCAACGTTTTTCTTAACTTGATTTCACTTGTTTACAACTGATTACAAGACTCAATATATAGGCAGAAAATCAGCCTAAAATCCAACTTGCTGCAGCAACTTGCATGCAGCCCATACCTTCAACCCATACTTCTTAGTGCAGCATGGAGACCCATAATCCACTAAGCTGATCTTCTTGGTTAGCTGAACATGAGGCCTACCAAGAATGATCAATAACAAAGAGAATATTACAATAGCAAAAAGACACACACAACTATTCCTAACACACTTAAGTTGATGGGACAAACCATACAACTTGATTATTCTCCACTACTCAACTAACAACTTGATCACACTAATGCAGCTTGATCACATAATCTAACAATAAGGAGATGACCAGCGACCTCCAGCCATTGGCTTTTCCCGATTATGCTCAGTTGATTATCCATAGCCTATGTTACTAGAACAGCTAAGATGGCTTATCCGCTCTATAGATTACTTGCAGGGCTTAAAATGCTCAAGATCTAAACAGTTTTGTTAGAAAATAACATTTGTAAAACTCGAGCAGAGCCGCAGTGAACATTGATACAAGTTAACTTAACATATGATTCAAATTTTATTTTGCTGCGTTTAATCAAATCTTTGGACTATTAAGAATTTTAATGACACTGAAGTTGGAACTAGTAAACACCAGGTTGCCCCTTGTAAGGTCTCGGGAAAACTTTTAATCAGAGCAAGTCAGCTTAGGTTGCAGAGGAAACTGGTGTGAGAATAACAGTAAGCCCCCAATAACCAACCTTAAACAGAACATCACTGAACACTTTCTGCTGAGGTTTCAATTGCAATAAATATTGGAACTTAATTCTATATATAGATGGAGAAGCAGGCCAGAAAAACTTCCATAAATATCGCTGCAGGATAGATCATTGGGTAGGAGCAGTCCAAGCTAATTGACTATTACACATGTAGTTGTCGTGTAACTAACAACTAGATAAACAGTCTTGTGTGTGGTCGTGTGAATAAACTTATATGTGTTTTGAAAAAGTTTTTCTGTTGCAACCCATGACCATGACTTTTGTCGTTCGTGTTTTGAAGAAGTTTGCTGTTAAACTTGAAAATCCTTAACTTCCTCTAAATTGACCACCATAACTTTGCAAGGTAGGAAAAGGTCAACGCTTCTTCAATAATACTCAACTGGAGATCATGTTGTGGGTAGAGTGAAAAAATGAGAGAAAAGAATGGTATTTATATCTAGAGTTAAAAGTGTTAAAAGTCGAACTAGGGTACTCTTTAAGAATTTTACTGTTGCCCTAATTGGCTTCGACCCTGTTGACGCCAAAAGATCCTTAACCTCCCAATTAATTGTTCCATATCAATTTCCACAAAAAATTATCCTATATCAATCAAAAATTTTAAACACATTCCAATTTCTAGGTTTTTGAAGAGAAGAATCCCCCAATTCTACGAAGATGCAGCCGGAGTGGAAGAAAAAAATAGCAATTGATACTGATTTCTCATTTTTCTTTTTAAGTAATTGATTGCTGCTAATTAGTCCCATCTCTTTTGTTTTTTTTTTTCTCTTTTGAGTAAGTAAAGCATCGATCTTTTTTCTTTTTTAAAAAATAATTGATTCCTATGAACATGCTGTGTTGGGTAGAGAAGAAAAGATCAATCTTTCTATTTACTAAAAGTTTTCCCTTTTGTTTTTATTACGATGCAGCAACTCTGTAACATCGAGGACAATATTACACTCTGCAAAAAAAACTTCGACCCAATATGCAACAGCAACACCAAGGTAATCCGATTCCTCAAAACGTTTTCACCTTATATTT
Organism: Turnera subulata; assembly: GCA_028386065.3. NCBI lineage: Eukaryota > Viridiplantae > Streptophyta > Magnoliopsida > Malpighiales > Passifloraceae > Turnera > Turnera subulata. Next base: position 111,660 of record JAKUCV010000850.1, on the reverse strand, counting down.
TTGTTGTATTAGCCTTGGTGGGTTTTCTTTTCACTAATCTTTTGAATTATCTCACTAATTTTTCTCTCCTGTACAAGCAGTGTGTTATACTATGTAAGTTAGAAAGGGTTAATGAGATAAATTTAGTACCTATGGCATTATTCGTTACTTCTTTTTCTTTATTTTGTGTTTTGTTTGATTAGCCACCGGTTTCCAGGAGCTATTGGTTGGTTTCTTATAAGCCAAGGAATTAATTAGCAATGATATGTTGGGGTTTTCTGATATTTCTTGTGAAATATCTATGTGCTGCTTGCTCACAGAATTTCTGTTGCCATGGCAATAGGCGAGCTTGAGAAGTCAAGCAGGAAGGAGACGGTGGTTCAGTCTTCCATTGACGACCTTGATGACTTTTTACTGACTGAAATCCTCCAGCGACTACCCACTTTCAAGTTTGTTGTTCAGTGTAAGCTGCTTGGCAAGCGTTGGCTCTCCCTAATCTCTAGTCCTCTGTTTTTAAGGAGCTTGAAGGGCTACCATGGCACCCATCAATCCACAGAACATCAACCCTTCTCCATTATCATGAACCGTAGGTTATCTGGGTTTAAAAATGATCGAAGGATTACACCTGTCGTGATTTCGGAGGATCTGGTATTCAAATCCTCTGCGTTCAGCTTAGAATTTCTCCCTTGTTTCAAGCCTGGAGTGCCTTACTCGGTCATCATCGCGGCATCATACAAAGACTTACTCTTGTGCTATGCAAACCTGATGAGGCCAATGGGTGAAAGGTTATTACATTTGCAATCCCCTAACCAAACAATATGTCACTGTCCCGACCTCCGGGTGCAAAAGCCAAGATTTTGATAAGGTCCTTGTTGGGTTTGTGTGTGATGACGATAAGAGTTGCAGAGTGGTGCACATTTGCCGGATTGGTCCTGATTCATTTAGGGCTGAGGTGTTTTATTCTGAAAGGAACAAATGGATTGACGTAGTGGTGTCGCATCCACACAAATTGAACATCTCCTTCAGCGGCCAGAAATATCCTCTTTGTTGGAATGGCGCCATGTTCTTTCAGAACAATATAGGCCAGAATTTTGTTGCTTACTCTCCCTTGGAGCCAGAGCGGTGCCGCATAATTTCCAAATATGGAGGTAGGGCGCCGGAAAGCTGGGGCTACGGTGACAGCGTGGTGCTTGGGGTGTGCCAAGGGTCTCTGAGACTATTGCAGCTACGCAAGAGTGCTATTATATTTTTGAGAGTTTTGGAACTTGAGGGCTATGACACAGGAGAATGGAAGCTTAAGGGCGAGGTTGAATGGGAAGAATTGGTCACTGAAGATGATTACCTGCAGCGTAGATTAATGAATCGCTGGTCCCTTGATTTACAAGCTCTGGCTTTGGACCCAAATGATGACAATATGGTCTACTTTCTTCAGAATAGTTCCCCCGTCTTCTCCTTCAATTTGCAGACAAAATTGGCCAAGCTAGTCTGGGGTGGCCATATTGGTCCAAAGAAAAAAAAAAGTCTGGGATGGCTATTCTGATGAAAGATTTTTGGATTCTCGTTCAGGCCTTTGCGGTAGCTTTCAGGTTGCACTACCTTGCTGGCCGACAGTGGTTCCTACGTTGATGCAGAATGCCCCTTCTTGACATATTTGCTACATTGACTGCTGTCCTTTGAAATTCAGTTTTACTGCCCGGAAAATCTTTTTCATACTCTATTGGCTAGTTTTGTTTAATAAACTGAGCTGATGCCGCTACTGTTCATGAATTTCAGGCTCATTGAGTTGTGTCTTCCCTCTCCTAATTAAATTGAACAGCACTGTTTGGTCAACTTTGGAAAGTAAACATTTTATTACATGTAGGGGCACTGGCTGATTGAGACGTGTTAATCACTGATAAGGTTTATCCTTGCTGTGTTAAATTCTCTAGTGATAAGATTTACCTTTGCGCCCTACCTGCTCGCCTAGCTGCTCAGCTTATTGCATTGCCGATATCAATTGGTTGCACCTGCATTACAACAGTGAATGATAAAGGTTGCCACTTTCAGTCAGTCACAGAATGCTTTAACCTGGGACAGATTGTAGTGCAGCAGTTACTAGCACTACTTTGTTTCTCTTTTTTTCCTAATTGATGTGGTCAAGTGATCATGTGTTTTTTTTTTTTTTCGAAAACAAATTCAGTGTTTTATTTCCTTATATTTTGTTTATCTTCTCCTTCCGGTGCTCAGCTGATTATTCTTCCAATCCAAATCCATAGCCTAGTTCAATAAGGAGATGACCAGTGACCTCCAGCCTTTGGCTTTTCCTGATTATGTATTATGTTTTGTGAACCAGCTATCTTACTAGGACAGCTAAGATGGCTTATCTGCTCTGTAGATTACTGCTTAAGCTAGCAGAGCCATAGTGAACATTGATAGAAGTTAGCTTAACATATGATTCAAATTTTTATTTTGCTGTGTTTAATCAAATCTTTGGACTATAAGAATTGTCAATGACCCTACAGTTCTTGTTCAAATTTGGAACTAGTAAACATCAGGATGTCCATGCCAGGTCTCGGGAAAACTTTCAATCAGAGCAAGTCACATTAGGTTGCAGAGGAAACTGGTGTAGAAATATCAGTAAGCCCCCAATAACCAACCTTAAACAGCACATCACTGAACACTTTCTGCTGAGGTTTCAATCGCAATAAATATTAGAACTTAATTCTATATATAGATGGAGAAGCAGGCCAGAAAAAGTTCCATAAACATTGTTGCGGGATAGATCATTGGGTAGGAACAGTCCAAACTAGTTGACTATTACACATGTAGTTGTTGTGTTAGCTAACTACTAGATAAACAGTCTTGTGTGGTCGTGTGGATAGCTACAACTTGACTTATATGTGTCTCGAAAAAGTTTTACTGTTGCAAGATTATCTGGGTTATCTGGGTTTAAAACTGATCGAAGGATTACACAAGGACCCAATATTCAGATGCTCTGGGTTCAGCTTAGAATTTCTCCCTTTTTTCAAGCTTGGTGTGCCTTACTCGGTCATCATCGCGGCATCATACAAAGACTTACTCTTGTGCCAATGCAAACCTGCGAATGGGTGAAAGGTTGTATTACATTTGCAATCCCCTAACTAAGCAATATGTCACCGTCCCTACCTCCAGGCGCAAAACCAAGATTTTCGATAAAGTCCTTGTTGGGTTTGTGTGTGATGACGATAAGAGTTGCAGAGTGGTGCACATTTGCCGGATTTGTCCTGATTCATTTAGCGCTGAGGTGTTTTATTCTGAAAGGAACAAATGGATTGACGTAGTGGTGTCGCATCCACACAAATTGAACATCTCCTTCAGCGGCCAGAAATACCCTCTTTGTTGGAATGGCACCATGTTCTTTCAGAACAATGTAGACCAGAATTTTGTTGCTTACTCTCCCTTGGAGCCAGAGCGGTGCCGTATAATTTCTAAATATGGAGTTGGGGAATTCATTGACAGCGTGGTGCTTGGGGTGTGCCAAGGGACTCTGAGACAATTGCAGCTATGCAGTGCTCTTGTATTTTTTAGAGTTTTGGAACTTGAAGACTGTGACATAGGAGACTGGAAGGGTTAAGTGTGAGGTTAAATGGGAAGAACTGGTCACTGAAGATGACTACCTGCAGCGTAAATTAAAGGATCGCTGGTCCCTTGATTTACAAGCTCTGACTTTGGACCCAAATGATGAGAATGTGGGTCTACTTTGTTCAGGATTCTTCCCGCGTCTTCTCCTTCAATTTGCAGACGAAAGTGGCCAAGCCTGTCTGGGATGGCTATTCAGTTGAAAGATTTCTGGATTCTCATGTAGGCGGCCTTTGTGGTAGCTTTCAAGTTGAACTACCTTGCTGGCCGACAGTGGTTCCTACACTGATGCAGAATGCCCCTTCTTGACATATGTGTTGCACTGACTACTGTCCTTTTAACCAATCAATAAAGCACTCAAATACGAAGAGAACAATGCATAAACAATTAAGAACAATAATATTCTGCAAGAGTTTAACCAATCAATAAAGCAATCAAATAGGAAGAGAACAATGCATAAATAATTAATCACAATACTCAATTTCCTGGAGAAGAAGTGTTTTCATCCATCCTCACAAAATACATTACACCAGCAGCAGTGATTTTATACACAGAGTTTGTGTTCATCACCATGAACACGATGATAGGACACTAGCCATTATCACAGACTCATGAAAGCTCTAAAATCTTAATTATTACAAGATTCCAACTTGCAAGTACACAAATACAAAATACAATGGCTTGCTAATGGACACATACAAAATACAATCATACATGCTCTAGACTTCTTCTCCTCTTGCTAATGAAACTGCTATAATGCACCAACCAGCTTCATATTTTAATACAACAATGACTTCTTATTTTCATACAGAAAAGCTCACACAGACATTTTTATCAATCACTTGACTGCATATCTCAAGTAACACAGACATTTTAGTTGACTAGTTCTTGAATAGTTGTTCCTACTATCTTGCAAGTTTTTTTATTTGATTTTCTAGCTGTTACAATTAAAGTAGCAGATTTTGTCTAACTAGTGACACCTATTTAGGAGGAGTAGTTATTTCTTTTCCTATATAAGCCCACAAGTTCAGTGATGAATATATATGAGAACATAAGGAGTTACCCTACTCATTCTTTTAAGCTTTGTTTTCCTCTGTGAGTTTCAACAGTTACATCTTCCATTAACTGGCATTTGCTGATTGAGATGTGGTAATCACTGATAACTGATGTAAGCACAATTTGTAACTGATATTTTAAACTTGATTCTAAATTTCAGTTATGTGAAGTACTTAATATTTTCAGGGAAGGCCAATGGGGCCGCAGACTCTCGAGTATTTATGCCCCCCTGATTGGGTTTGTAACCCCCCCTGTGGGATTATACAATGTATTATGTAAGGATGGTATTCGATAAATGAAATACCTATGAATGTTCTCTGGTGAAAAAAAAAAAATTCTAGGTTTTTGAAGAGAAGAATCCCCAATTGTACAACGATGCAGCCGGAGTGGAAGAAAAAATAGCCATTGATACTGATCTATGATTTTTTTTTTGAAGTAATTGATTGCCGCTAATTAGTCCCATCTCTTTTGAGGTTTTTTTTTGTGTGTGGGGTGAGTAAGGCATCGATCTTCTTCTTTTTTCAAAAAAGAACAGAAATTGATTCCTACGAACATGCTGTTTTTTGGGTAGGGAAGAAAAGATCGATCTTTCTATTTGCTAAAACTTGTCCCTTCTGTTTCTATTCCGGAAGCAGGCAACTCTGTAACATCAAGGGCAAATTAAACTCAGCAAAAAAAGCTTCGAGCCAATATGCAACAGCAACACCAAGGTAATCCAATTCCTCAAAACGTTCACCTTATATTTTTGTTGTGTTAGCCTTTGTCGGTTTTCTTTTCACAAATCTTTTGAATCATCTCACTAATGTTTCTCTCATGTAGTGCCCGTTAGAAGCAGTGTAGTGTTAGATAAATTTAGTACCGATGGCATTATTGGTTGCTTCTTTTTATTTATTTTGAGTTTTGTTTAACTAGGAATAGTGCCCGCGCGTTGCTGCGGGTACCCATTTGACGTGTAATATTAAAAATATCAATCAAATATTAGTAATAACCATATTGCATTTTAGTTTAATAATAATAACCATATTGTATTCTGGTTCCATACTATAATATTACATATCAACAAAAGCATTAATATTGGCAGAATCTAGTTCCATACTATAATATTACATATTAACAAAAGCATTAATATTGGCAGAGTAGAAACTAATCTGGTGCATCAAAGCAATATGAGAAACTCGTTGTTAACGCTGGGAAACCTCTCGTGTTGTAGAGCTGTCATTAAAGAATAAAAGGATATTTAATTTTAGAATATATAATATACAGGTTAAGAGAAGAGCTTGAAATAAATGAATATAATCACTATGAAAATCTAGATTAACATTATATGCATCTCAAGTGCAATTAATTTTGTTTCAGTTTAAAATATTATATACCCAGCGAACAAATAAATAAAGGGAGGAGAAGACAAAATGAATACAAAATTTTCAGAGTCAAAATGCACAGCCACTTTTAAGGCTTTTCTCCTTAGAAATCTCAGATAGAGTGCTCATTATAAAATGTACAACAATGATAAAACATATCACCCTAGTCTGAGGACATGAAATAAATTCTGAAACCTAAGAACAAAAAGGTTGGCCATATAGAAAACCTATTTAGATATGCTAACATCATCAATATAATTACTGTATAAAATAGACTAATATGTTCTAATATTGAATTGGAACAGCAAGAAAAGAAGCCATGCGCAAATCTTCAAAAAATTGCATAAATACAACAACCTCATACTGTTAAAGAAAATGATTATTGTCATAGTGTAATAATTAACATACCAAGAAGAATTCACATAAGTATCTTCAAATATGCTTTAGCTGGTTGCAACTGTTAGGCTACAAAAAATAAACAAATTATGAGGAAAAGATTCATAAAAAGCTTCAAACATTAGATAAAATATTTCTAATTATATAGCAAAAGAAACCTATTTTATTTATTATTAAAAAAATATTTTTTAAATTAAAGCCTATGAAAAGAGTAATATGTTCCAATATTAAAGTGAAATGGAAGGGACAAAATGAATCTTTGGACAGTGTCGTAATATATCTAAAATCCAATGCTAAATAAAATACTGTAAATCATTATTGTGATACACCTTCTATCAAAGCTTCCCAATTAAGCAATGCCAAAACAAACTAAAAAGGATTTCAAATTCCTAAGCAAACCCAAGAATCCGTGAACAAAAAAGCAAACAACCAAGTCAAATATTTAAATCAAAGAAATTCAAAAACTTCTTACCTGAAGAGTCCACTTCAAGAATGATATTTTGATCAATAAAGTCTTATAATTCCACAATTACACTCCGGCAACCAAAAGTTTCAGTCATAAACACTCTCGTAGGCTGCAAAGCCCAAAAGAGTTCATTTTGAACTCAAATATAGATCATAAAAAATGGTGTAGGCATGAAATCACCAACTCAAGATAGAGAAAAAGGGATAAAGCGTATAAATATCAAACCAACTCAAGATAGAGAAAAAGAGATAAAGCATATAATTATCATAAACGTGTTCGTTCTTGGTGGCAGTGCTGTTCCAATAGAGAGCACTCTCTTGCCAATGTAAACGTTATTTTGAAACAAACAAAATAGCTATAAAAGGTTTTCTGCCTATGAGTTAAAAAGCTAGTTCTAAGAGAAAAATTCAACAAAGAGTTACTAAAATTGCATACCTGCTAAGAAAAAATGGAAATCAAGTAAATTAGGATCTCATACCTTCTGAAAAAGCAAAATCAACACCAATCAATTTAAGTGAAGAATGATTAGTAGCTAAGAATTAATATCCAAACTATGCAATAGCCAAATAACCAAGAATTAGTAGCAGTAAATTAGAAGAAAAATATTTGAATAATAGAGAGAATAAATCAACAACAAATGAAATTGAAAAACTAAAAGAAAGGGTGAAGAAACCTTGAAATGCAGAATCTCTCCAGAGAAGAAAACTTTGTGGAGTGAGGAAATAGACAATGCACAAATTTATAATCTCTTCCAAGCCATTAACAAAAAAAGTCTGGAAAGGTAAGAAATTATTACCACTCAAACCTAGATTTACTATTATCTCAATAAGACACCTAAGCACAAAGCTAATTCACATGGTTATTTTATAGGGTAAAGAAATTACCTTGGGCATGCACCATTTTGGGGTACAATCTCAGTATAACCACTCTCTCCACTATTTACCTACCGACCTCATCATGCAAGGAAAAAAAATTACCTGCCGACCTAATCATGTAAGGAAAAAAAAGAAGAAGGAAAAAGCTCACTCTCTCTACTATTTACCTACCGACCTAATCATGCAAGGAAAAAAAAAGGAGAAAGAAAGAAAAAGTTCTGCAATTCTTTATTATTTACCTGCTTGCCTAATCATGTAAGAATAAAAAAGAAAGAAAAAGATTGCAGATTTGTTTCATTTAGGACTCTTTATCCTCTGATTACCTTCACTCTGCATGGTTTATTTTGTCACTTGCGGACAGTTTAATATTTATTTTTTAATTGAGTAGTTGAGATGAGATAAGCATGCATACAACTTTTGGCATTCTATCCAAACAATTACATCAGCCCAACAGATGATTCTCATGGACAAAAAAATAATTTCACTTATCGATTACTGTATCAAACTTCAAGATCCTTTTATATATATAGTTTGGCATTCTATCCAAACAATTACATCAGCCCAACAGATGATTCTCATGGACAAAAAAATAATTTCACTTATCGATTACTGTATCAAACTTCAAGATCCTTTTATATATATAGTTAATTAGCCACCGGTATCCAGAGCTATTGGTTGGTTTCTTATAAGCCAAGGAATTAATTAGCAAATATTCTGTTGGGACTGGTTGATAATTCTGTGAAATATATGTATGTGCTGCTTGCTCACAGAATTTCTGTTGCCATGGCAACAGGCGAGTGTGAGAAGTCAAGCAGGAAGAAGACAGTGGTTCAGTCTTCCATTGAAGATCTTGATGATTTTTTACTAACTGAAATCCTCCAGCGACTCCCCACTTTCAAGTTTGTTGTTCAGTGTAAGCTGCTTGGTAATCGTTGGCTCTCCCTAATCTCTAGTCCTCTGTTTTTAAGGAGCTTAAAGGGATACCATGGCACCCATCAATCCATTGAACATCAGTCCTTCTCCATTGTCATGAACCGTAGGTTATCTGGGTTTAAAATTGATAGAAGGATTACACCTGTCGTGATTTCAGAGGACCTGGTATTCAGTTCCTCTGCATTCAGCTTAGAATTTCTCCCTTGTTTCAAGCCTGGTGTGCCTAACGCGGTCATCATCGCGGCATCATACAAAGACTTACTCTTGTGCTATGCAAACCAGATGGGGGGAATGCGATTGGGTGAAAGGTTGTATTACATTTGCAATCCCCTAACCAAGCAATATGTCATTGTCCCTACTTCCGGGTGCAAAAATCAAGATTTTGATAAGGTCCTTGTTGGGTTTGTGTGTGATGACGATAAGAGTTGCAGGGTGCTGCACATTTGCCGGGTTCATCCCGGTTCATTCAGGGCTGAGGTGTTTTACTCTGAAAGGAACAAATGGATTGATGTAGTGGTGTCACATCCACACAACTTGAACTTCTCGTTCAGCAGCCAGCAATACCCTCTTTGTTGGAATGGCACCATGTTCTTTCAGAACCATAAAGACCAGAATTTTGTTGCTTACTCTCCCTTGGAGCCAGAGCGGTGCCGCATAATTTCCAAATATGGAGGTAGAGGGCAGGAATACATTGACAGCGTGATGCTTGGGGTGTGCCAAGGGTCTCTGAGGCTATTGCAGCTATGCAGTGCTTTTGTATTTTTGAGAGTTTTGGAACTTGAGGACTATGACACAGGAGACTGGAAGCTTAAGGGCGAGGTTAAATGGGAAGAACTGGTCACTGAAGATGTTTACCTGCTGCGTAAATTACAAGATCGCTGGTCCCTTGATTTACAAGCACTGGCTTTGGACCCAAATGATGAGAATATGGTCTACTTTGTTCAGGATTCTTCCCGCGTCTTCTCCTTCAATTTGCAGACAAAAGTGGCCAAGCTAGTCTGGGATGGCTATTCAGTTGAAAGATTTTTGGATTCTCATTTAGGCGGCCTTTGTGGTACCTTTCAAGTTGCACTACCTTGCTGGCCGACAGTGGTTCCTACACTGATGCAGAATGCCCCTTGACATATGTGCTGCACTGACTGTTGTCCTTTTAATTCAGTTTTACTGTCCTAAAAATCTTCTTTTTCTTTTTCTTGATCAGCCACGGCGTCGTCTTCGTTCGAGTCAGTGTCAGAGTCGTCTTGTTCTTTGTCAGAGTTCTCATCTTCTTGGTCCAGTTGGTTTTCTTCGTCAAATACTTTCTCTCCCTCCTTGGTCGAGTATTCTTCCAACAATAGGGGACGAGAGAGCAAATTTTTAGATGTCATAATTGCGGAAGAAAACTAAAACGTGGGAGAAAATCGGAGAAAGACTATGCGTTTCTATTTAGAAAATAACTATAAGAACTGTTGTGGTTTGGGTTTTTCTGCTATAAACTAACAACATAAAGATACCCTTGTCTTGTATTTATAGACGCAAGCGATGGCGGTTACTAAAGTCTAAAGCGAGCGGTGGATTAGTTTGTGTAGCTCTATTTTAACCACGTAACCTGTACAATAATACGAGTGACAACTATACAGTTGACATAGTTGTTTGGAATCCTTTTACGGGTGTCTACAAACAGAAAATTGCCAGATCCTGAAGATATCTCAGGACCAGATTATGAATACCTTCACCGTTATCATGTTTGGCTCCCCCTATCCAGAGTCATGGATCATATCCGTCAGAATTTCCGAGAGCCCAGCAATCCCATTTTGTGGATTCGACTTAAACTTTCTCCCATTTTTACAATCCTGAGGTGCCCTCCTTGTCTCCTGTTGTGGAGGCATCATGCAAGGACTTGCTCTTATGCCGTCAATACCTGAGGGATGATGATCAAAGGGTATACTACATCTGCAATCCACTAACCAGAAATTGGGTTGCTATCCCCCCAATTTCCTGCAAACACGAAGAGTCTACTAGGAAAGGGGACACCATTGTTGGGTTTGTATGTGCAGAGCAGGATTTTAGAGTCATACGTATCCACAAACTTGAACTCTTGGCGACTTCGTTCATAGCCGAGATATTTTCTTCAGAAACAAACAAATGGATAGGACAGGAGGTGTTGTATTCATATGATTATTTCTTTGACACTTGCTTCAGCTGGAATAGTAATGGGAAATTAATTTTGAGTCACCATCAGACTGAGACTGTTGTTGCTTACTCTCCATGGGAGCCTGACCAGTGCCACATAATTGACACACCTAGACTACCATGGAGTGGACATCCATCATTGCTGGGGCGAAACACTGAAAGCAAGGCATTTGGCATTTGCAAAGGGTCCCTGCGGGTGTTGCAGGTGTTTTGTATAGGCGAACCAGATGATCACAGATTCTTGAGAGTTATGGAACTTGAGGACTACGAAAAGGGAGCGTGGAGACTCGCGGGTGAGGTTTATGGAGAGGGATTGAATATTCATCCCGATGTTGAGATGTACCATCCTGAGGTGGCAGAAGTGTTCAGTGACACTGATGGCTGGCCTGAGGTAGAAGCTTTGGCCTTGGACCCGAATGATGAAGATATAGTGTACCTTCGCCTAACTAGTTATTTTGTGGTCATTTTGTCTTGCAATTTGGAGACACAACAGGTGCAAGTATTCATGGATATCAGCGATCTACTCGATGTGTTTGATACATCAGGTTTGCCTAGCTTCCCCTTCAGACCACAATGGTGGCCTACGCCGGTTCCTACACTCCCGTCTAAGGCCCATCTTTAGCATAAACTGTACAGCTCAAACTATTGTGATGTTTTCTTTAGTCTGTTATTTTTCCTCTCCAGAGATTCTGCTTCAATTCAGATACATTTTCTTATAAAGTTGTTTGAGTTGGAGCTTTGACGCATTGTCTCTAACAATTGGTTAAATTTGTTGTCTGTCAAGTCAGTAAGAAATCAGCCTCTTCCTTTCCAGCTATTTGATGCAATTCCCTCTTTGTGATTTTGTTACAAATGTATAAGAACTTCTTGATCGAGGACATTTTTCACTCATTTGAATGACTTGATTCTGATGAAGGTCTTTTCTGGGGAATTTTAAAAGTGTTCCCTCGTTTGGAGGGATCTCTCTAACTCACCTGCAAGAAGTAACAGGCGCCTCGGATTTCTGGATGCATATATGAACAATTTTAAAAAAATTAATTAAGACATGAATATTTAAGATGTTGTTTTTTTTTTGTCGAAAAAAAAAGGCATCAGTGGTTTCATCATCGCCCCGTCGGTCCAGGCCCCGGTCAATACCGGTTACATCCTGGCATTAGACCCTCCTCATGGGAGAGACCGCCCAACCGGGGCACCAGCGGACACCCTCACCTGCTATGCGTCATAATATCGGGGAATCACCGGGCTCAACAGCCAGCACCCCACCGTGTGGAAGGCCATATTCGGCCGCATCACACTATGGGGCTTGACTGGAAGCGCCGGGACTCGAACCCGAGTCTTAGCAGGTTGAAGGCCTTGCCACTGGGCCACTACCCCCGGTGATAATATTTAAGATGTTGTTAAAGTCTTTAAAATGTAATAGATGCATAATATATGAAATGTATCATAGTAGAAAGTAATTTTTCCTACAATTTAGAATAAAATTATTAAGAGAAATACTAAATTAAATAATTTATAAAATATTATCGTGTATTTAAACAAATATTGATCTTTTTTTAAAAAAAAAATGTTATTAAATCCCGGGGAGAGTCTTTGATACAAAGGGAAACACTAAAACGGTGAAACATAACTTTAATATCGGAGCAAAAGGAAAGAAGAAGAAACATATCTCGTAACATGTGACAAATTAAGATAAGGCACTGTCATAACTCTTATGAGTTTAAAGAATTACAACAGAGATTCTTCGACTGACTTAACAAGATAATGGCATTACATTATTTATATTCAGGAGATTTTATGGTCGGGCTGGTTGGTTGATCAGGTTGGGAAGGTTTGGGTTAGTATGGCAGGATGACCCGGCCGACCATAACATCTCGCCGCGTTTATTTCTGCCGGTTGCCTTTCTATCTACAACGTATATATTTGTCGGTTCGGATGATTTTTCCTTTTTGCATCGGTTCGAATCAGAATCGGTTCAGTTTTTTCGGGTTAATCGGGTTATGCAACCCCTCCATAAATTAAATTGGAATTATGGAGACGTACTTGTTTTAGAATTTTACTGTTGTTCTTATTGGGCTTCGACCCAAAATCCTAGGTTTTTGAATAAAAAATTTATCCTATATCAATAAAAAATTTTAAACACATTCCAATTTCTAGGTTTTTGAAGAAAAGAATCCCCCAATTCTACGAAGATGCAGCCGGAGGGGAAGAAAAAATAGCCATTGATACTGATCTCTGAAGTTTTTTTTTTGTAAGTAATTGGTTGCTGCTAATTAGTCCTATCTCTTTTGTTTTTTTTTTTTTCTTTAGAGTAAGTAGAGTATCGATCTTCTTCTTTAAAAAAAAATAAAAGAAATTGATTCTTACGAACATGCTGTTTTTTTGGGTAGAGAAGAAAAGATCGATCTTTCTATTTGCTAAAAGTTTTCCCTTTTGTTTTTTTTGCGATGATGCAGGCAACTCTGTTGTAACATCGAGGACATATTAAACTCCGACAAAAAAACTTCGAGCCAATATGCAACAGCAACACCAAGGTAATCCAATTCCTCAAAACGTTCACCTTATATATGTTTGTTGTAATAGCCTTGGTGGGTTTTCTTTCACTAATCTTTTGAATTATCTCTCTAATTTTTCTCTCCTGTACAAGCAATGTGTTATACTATGTAAGTTAGAAAAGGTTAATGAGATAAATTTAGTACCTATGGCATTATTCGTTACTTCTTTTTCTTTATTTTGAGTTTTCTTTGATTAGCCACCGGTATCCAGGAGCTATTGGTTGGTTTCTTATAAGCCAAGGAATTAATTAGCAATGATCTGTTGGGATCTTTTTGATATTTCTGTGAAATATCTATGTGCTGCTTGCTCACAGAATTTCTGTTGCCATGGCAATAGGCGAGCTTGAGAAGTCAAGCAGGAAGGAGACGGTGGTTCAGTCTTCCATTGACGATCTTGATGACTTTTTACTGACTGAAATCCTCCAGCGACTCCCCACTTTCAAGTTTGTTGTTCAGTGTAAGCTGCTTGGCAAGCAATGGCTCTCCCTAATCTCTAGTCCTCTGTTTTTAAGGAGCTTGAAGGGCTACCATGGCACCCATCAATCCATTGAACATCAGCCCTTCTCGATTATCATGAACCGCAGGTTATCTTTGTTTAAAACTGATCGAAGGATTACACCTGTCGTGATTTCGGAGGACCCGGTATTCAGATCCTCTGCGTTCAGCTTAGAATTTCTCCCTTGTTTCGAGCCTGGAGCGCCTTACTCGGTCATCATTGCGGCATCATACAAAGACTTACTCTTGTGCTATGCAAACCTGCGAATGGGTGAAAGGTTGTATTATATTTGCAATCCCCTAACTAAGCAATATGTCACTGTCCCTACCTCCGGGTGCAAAAACCAAGATTTCAATAAGGTCCTTGTTGGGTTCGTGTGTGATGACGATAAGAGTTGCAGAGTGGTGCACATTTGCCGCATTCGTCCAGATTCATTCAGGGCTGAGGTGTTTTATTCTGAAAGGAACAAATGGATTGACGTAGTGCTGGCGCATCCACACAACTTGGACTTCTCCTTCAGCGGCCAGAAACACTCTCTTTGTTGGAATGGCACCTTGTTCTTTCAGAATAAAGACAAGAATTTTGTTGCTTATTCTCCCTTGGAGCCAGAACGATGCCGCATAATTTTCAAATATGGAGGCAGGGGGCAGGAATACTTGGACTACGACAGCGTGGTGCTTGGGGTGTGCCAAGGGTCTCTGAGACTATTGCAGGTATGCAGGAGTGGTTTAATATTTTTGAGAGTTTTGGAACTTGAACACTATGACACTGGAGATTGGAAACTTAAGGGCGAGGTTAAATGGGTAGAACTGGTCACTGAAGATGATTACCTGCAGCGTAAATTAAAAGATCGCTGGTCCCGTCCTGATTTACAAGCTCTGGCTTTGGACCCAAACGATGAGAATGTGGTCTACTTTCTTCAGAATTCTTTCCGTGCCTTCTCCTTCAATTTGCAGACAAAAGTGGCCAAGCTAGTCTGGGGTGGCCATATTAATCCAAAGAAAGAAAAGGTCTGGGATGGCTATTCTAGCTTTTTGGATCCTCGTTTAGGCCTTTGTGGTAGCTTTCAGGTTGCACTACCTTGCTGGCCAACATTGGTTCCTACGCTGATGCAGAATGCCCCTTCTTGATATACGTGTTGCACTGACTGCTTTCCTTTTAAATTCAGTTTTACTGTCCGAAAAATCTTTTTCGTCCTCTATTGGCTAGTTTTGTTTAATAAATTGAGCTGATGCCGCTACTGTTCATGGATTTCAAGCTCAATGAGTTATGTTTTCCCTCTCCTACTTAAATTGAACAACACTATTTGGTCAACTTTGGAAAGTAAACATTTTATTACAGGTAGGGGAATTTGCTGTTTGAGATGTGGTAATCGCTGATTGAGAAGTCATTGATAAGATTTATCCTTGCTGTGTTAAATTCTCTAGTGATAAGATTTGCCCTTGCCAGCCTGCCTGCTCCGCATAACTGCTCAGCTTATTGCATTGCTGATATGGATTGGTTGCACTTGCATTACAGCAGAGGCTGGTAAAGGTTGCCACATTCTCAGTCACAGAATGCTTAAACTCGGGACAGATAGTAGTGCTGCAGTAACTAGTACTGCTTTGTTTTAATTTTTTTCTAGTTGATATGGTGAAGTGGTTATGTGGGTTTTTTTTTCTTTTTGGAGAAGAGATCTTCAGTCTCTTATTTCCTTATGTTTTGTTTATCTTCTGCTATCAATGCTTAAGTAATTACTCTTGGAATCCAAAGCCATAGCCTAGTTCAATAAGGAAATGACCAGCAGCCTTGGGCTTTTTGTTGATTTGCTTTGTGTTTAGTGAACTAGCTATGTTACTAGAACAGCTTAGATGGCTTATCCGCTCTGTATGTTACTGCTTAAGCTTGCGAAGTTTCAAAAATTCATAAATGGTTTTTCATTGAACAAGTAAAACAAATTACAGACTAGACAAGATCAGGTACCACAAATTCTATCTTAGTAATGGCACTAACCAACAAATCAACAGAACAGAAAGTGAAGAAAGCATAATTACCATGGAGAACTGTGAAGGAAAGGTAACGGGCAATAGTGGAACAGTGCAAAGCCATCAAAATGTGTGATCCTAGTGTTCCAAGGAATGTCTTTGCACTGTCAAAAAGTGAACTATTCCGTCATAGCGAGTTTGATTTCTATGTCTCTGCCGCCATAGCGACCAGGTTCACCTCTGTCTGCGTCAGGATAGCCTAGGCAAGGTTTGATAATATCAAACGGAAGTTCGTCACTGGTTGGGAGATCGTATGGCACCAGAAATCCCTGATGAAGGATAAAATCAATACAATAGAGAAACAGTAAGCGTATGCGTACGTGCATTCAAAATTAAGAAGAAGAAGAAAAAAAAAAAAAACTATACCTTGGAATCCGGCATCTGCTTATAATAGGACTCGAGACGTTGGCGATATTCTGGGGCCAAAGACGCCAAAAATTTCTCGCGAAGCCTATCGTTGGGCGGCGCGGAAGCCCCACTATATATGACTGCCTCGTCGATGGGGTAGCGTTCCACCAGCCAGTCCGGTGGAATCCAGAAAGTTCTGAGGGGGATTCCAGCCTCCAACGACACTTCAATGGGTTCCTCTACTGGAGCGTCGGGGACTTCATAGCTGTAATAGGGCCGGCCCCGGCTAGCAGCAGGCATATACCGGCACCGTCATGAGTCTTGTTCGTTGTCAGAGTTTTCCTCTTCTTGCTCCAGTTGTTCTTTCTCATCCTCTACCTCCTTATCTGCTTCTTCCTCATCTTGTATCTCATCTTCTTCTTCGTCCTTGTCTGCTAGCTCATCTTCGAATCCTCCGGCAGGCTCTGCTCCTCTTCTTCCCTCTTTATCATGATCAGTTTCCAACGACACTCCAATGGGTACTTCTAGTTCTGGAGCGTCGAGGACTTCAGGCCTACTGGCAAAAGGAGCAAGTTGTTTCTCCCAATGGGCCTCATATCCTTCGGTAGATTCTTCTTCTTTTTCTTTTTCTTGATCAGTCACGGCGTCGTCTTCGTTTGAGTCAGTGTCAGAGTCGCCTTGTTCTTTGTCAGAGTTCTCTTCTCCTTGCTCCAGTTGGTTTTCTTCGTCAAATAGTTTCTCTTCCTCCTTGGTCAAGTATTCTTCCAACAATAGGGGACGAGAGAGCGAATTTTTAGATGTCATAATTGCGGAAGAAAACTAAAACCTGGGAGAAAATCGGAGAAAGAGTATGCGTTTCTATTTAGATAATAACTATAAGAACTGTTGTGTTTTGGGTTTTTCTGCTATAAACTAACAACATAAAGATACCCTTGTCTTGTATTTATAGACGCAAGCGATGGCGGTTGCTAAAGTCTAAAGCGAGCGGTGGATTAGTTTGTGTAGCTCTATTTTCACCACGTAACCAGTACAATAATACGAGTGACAACTATACAGTGGACATTGTTGTGTGGAATCCTTTTACGGGTGTCTACAAACAGAAAATTGCCAGATCCTGAAGATATCTCAGGACCAGATTATGAATACCTTACGTATGGTTTTGGACATGATTCTGTTGCTGATGATTACACGGTCTTTTTAGCTGCATGCAACCACTCCGGGAGATCGTGTACCTAAAGTTCGAATCTTGTCGCTGAAGATCATAGGTTTCTGGGAGAAGGTGGAAAATTCTAGCCCATACTTTTACCTGAGCCATACAGGGAATACGGGTCTGTTCCTGAATGGTGCACTCCGCAGATTACTGCTTAAGCTTGCAGAGGTTAAAAAGTTCAAGATCTAAACAGTTTTCTTAGGAAATTATGTCTATAAAACTCGAGCAGACCCATAATGAACATTGACTGTACTTAGCTTAACATATGATTCAAATTTTTATTTTGCTGTGCTTAATCAAATCTTTGGACTTTATGAATTGTTAATGACACTTCAGATCTTGTTCAAATTTGTTCATATCTGGGGAGAACTTTTATTCAGAGTAAGTCAACAATAGGTTGCAGAGGAAAATGTGTTAATTTTATATGTGGTGTAAAAAATAACAGTAAAAACCCAATAACCCTTAAAGAGTACATCACTGTACACGGTCTGCTGAGGTTTCAATCACAATAAATATTGGAACTTAATTCTATAGCTGGAGAAGCAGGCCAGAAGAAGTTTCATAAACATTGCTGCATGATAGAGCATAGGATAGGAACAGGCCACAACCTAGTTGACTATTGCACGTGTTGATGAATTCAGGTTCACATGATATACAAGTTTCGCCTATTAATCTGACTTGTTCTCCTCTTCAAGCCCGACCATCTCCCTGAAAAAGCTTTTGACTGATGAGGGCCACTGAAAAGAAGATGATCCATCCAGCATCCTCTCCGATGATGTTCCGTCACTGAAATCTGCAACTACTTGCTTGCTCTGGTGATACTGATTAATACCTCGAGAAAGTCCACGAAGGTTGTTCCGGCTGTTCATTCCCTTTGATGTACTCCTATCAGCCAAGAAGGGCACTACATGCTTTATCATGTCACTTTTGGATATTCCAAGGTGACCCCCTGATACATTGACAAAATGTACTTTTCCAGCTTCATTCATGCTCTTGAGACCAATCCAATCCTCGGTGTACAGCTTTGTCTGCAGAATAGAAATTGGGGTAAAGAGAATGAGAAAGACACACAGAAAGACAGAGGCTAAATCAGTTTTGGAAGGAAAGCTATGGTCGCTGAAGTGCAAAATTTTTTTCCTCTGGAAAAGAAAAAAGAAGGGACAGAAGTTTTCTCTAGTGACAACAGTTCCTGTGTTGGACTGATCAAGGAGAGAAATTGAATTGGTAAAAACTAAGAGACAGACAGTGTGCAGACTAAATTCAACAAATATAGATGGAAACCTAGGATGATCTTTACAGAAAATTTATAAACTTGCATCGAAGACTACTATCCACCCTGGGAAAAATTAATCTAAAGCTACCTCATATACTGGCAAAACTGGCTTGAAAGCACCATCTGGATAGTATCCGAACCAAGAGGTTTCCCTTGGTATCAATACGCTGTCATTCTCAAACTGTGGGAACAACAAAAGCAAAGTAGAAATGCTGTTTATTAGTCAAAACAAAATAGAAGAGCAAACAATTACAAGTATTCTTCGGGAAAGCAATAGTTTATAACTTGCTTTAAAAGGACTTCTTCATTCTCACCATGATAAGCACCAAATTTTGCAAGCTACTAAATCTTTCTTTGTAAGTTGTATTCCTCGCTTGAGGATCTTCATTGTTGAGCTTTGGAAGGAACCTGCATTTCTCCATGTACTTATCAATGTCCTGGACATTAGGGACAATTCTGGTATCAAGATGTGCTAATTTTTCCCCGATAAAGGTACCAACTAAAAGATAATGTCTTCAACTGCTGATATGCATTAAGGAAGTTTTTGTAAAATGTCCATCATTATAAGGATGGTGATATCTCCCCTTCACTAATGTTATTTTTCTCTTCATATTATAGTTTCAGTTAGTTATTAAAGTTGGTCTGCACTACAACAGTCATATTTCTGATAAATTCATCAGTAACTAATCAATTCCAGCGTATCTCCTTTAATTGAGGGATCAACTTACATAGGGTAATTTAAGATAACCACTGGGTGCCAGGTGTTCCTGCAAGTCCACAAGCAAAGTTCATTCAGCAAGCTTCACCAAAGACATCAAAATGAGAACGAAAATTGAGTAGACAACATCAGCGCCAGGAAAAACATTGCATCGGTACATTGGTTTTCAATTTACGTGCACATGCAAAGAGTCCCAAGTATACTGTGGTATCAGCTTCTGTTAAATTGGAGAAAGCAGAGGGAAAGAGATACATACCTGGATAAAATCACTATATATCTCTGACTTAATTAGCCTGTCTGCGATTATACATAAAGCACCAGACTGCAAAGAATAACAAACTCAAGAACATCACTAACAACACAAGATACAATAGACCACAGTACGCCATTTCAATGTTCTGGGTTTGTCTCTTTTCGGCTTCTATAAATGAAAAGAAAATGGAGATATAAAAAAAGATGAATCAAGACAATCCTCACCCCACAAAGAGGAACAGAGGCAGTACCAGCATGAGGTCCTGCTAAAGAAATGAAATTTTGAACCTGTTTGTGATCATTCAGAAGATGAAAATTATTATAGTTGAACAAAAAATATCAAGTAAAAGAGGTTACATGACCAAAATGTTAACAAGCAATCCAGCACATGGTGTATGATAAGATAATGCAAGGGACTATTTGTCTATTGCGTACTGTGAAAAGGAAATAACGAGCAATCAAAAGATAGAATGGGCGGATGTTCTTACTGGAGGTCCACCATCACAAAACTCTATCACCCCTCGAGCAATTAAATTCCCCTGTTAAAGGAAAAGAAAAGATGGGTTGCAGAAACAAGAGCAGCAGCTTCTGTAGCACAAAAACACAAGACAAAATTGCAAGATTTCTGATAGCAACATCGAGGCTAGAGAGCACAGCACAAAACTCATTTATCCCAAAGCCTGCTTTCTACTCTAGCAAAGCAAAAGTTGAATGACTAATGCAATACTAATAAAAAAAATGCTGATTTGATCAGCGATTGTTCAAGCCAGAAACCCTGAATTCATACATCAGTAGACTAGATTGTGAAAAAAAAAAAACAACGAATGAAAATAAACCTGGGAGAGGCCAACTATGTTGTAACCTTGACTCAGTTCTTTCATTTGTTTCACCTGCAGGTTTCAAGTCTGTGTTAAGGAACAAATATGAAGAAATAATATCATTAGGAAAAAGAAAATTACAACTACCCAGAGAGCTTTCCCACCTTCTCACAAACAACTCCTGCCTGAAATGATAGAACAAATGTCAGCTCAGAATATCAATCATGTCTGCTAATATAATGCAAGACAGGAAGCCAATCCTTTTACCTGTTCCTCAAGAGGCATAAACCAGGAATCCCATGCTCCATTTCCAACTTCTCTGCACAGAAGGAAAAGAAGTGAAGGGTCATATTTAAATTATGAAAAAACTTTATTCCACTTTGACACATGTATGGAAAGCAGCAACTGGAGAAATGGAAACTGGAAAAGTAGGGTATGGGATGCTTAAACCGAAACTAGTGTAGGAAACTAGATAATACACTTACAAGCAATACCCCGGAGATCCTGAAAGTGTTAGTAGTTGCTCAGTGAACTGTGTTACTCCTTTACTCTTGCATTGATCACTAATACCTGCCCAGAAAAGAAACAATACAATAATGATTTGGGAAAGAAAAAGAAAACATAAAACGGTACTGAAACATCTAAAAGTATGATCTTTTAGTTCAAAAAAATTCAGGAAACACTGATTTGCTGCTTTTAGTGAATGATTAACAGTAAAATCCGAAAAAAGAAAATACTCAAAATGTTTCACAGACCAAATTAAATACAATTCACAGTTGCCAATTAGCTATTTGATCGAACATAAATGGTTTTTCATGGATTAGTAAGTCATGTACCAGAAAATCAGTATTAAAACAGTGATCAAGTCAAACAAATTAAACACACAAGAACAGATACCAAATTCTATCATGTTTAGTAACTAATGACACTAACGAACACAACCCACCAATATGAACATACCCAGAAGAGAAAAGCATCAAACTTCAGCAACATATCACCAAAACAAAGTTTACAAACCACAAATCAACAAAAACAGAAAGTGAAAAGAAACATAATTACCATGAAGAACTATGAAGGGTAGGGAACGGGCAACAGGAGTAACCAGGAAGAGAAGCAAAACAAAGAGAGAAGCAATAGTGGAGCAGTGCAAAGCCATCAAAATGTGTGATTCTATTCTTGCAAGGAATGGCTTTGCACGGTTAACAATTGGAACTACTGGTATCTTCTTCCTCCAAAAACTTTTGAAACAAAGAAGAAGATACCAGTACTCCAGAAGAATAAATAACCCAAGTGGTGGCCTGTGATTGGTGGAGAGGAGCTAAAAACACGGGGGGATGGATCGCATGAACGAATCCAACACAACAACACCGCCCTTTGGCATTTATTGTGTCTGATTCCTTCCGGTGGAGTAATGACTTTAGATGATGAGTTGTGGACTTCTGTTCTGTCAGGGCTTTTTTTTCTTGTTTTGAAGTCACCAATTGGAAGATCACTTTCATATTGTTGTGTCGTGTAACTAACAACTAGATAAACAGTCTTATGTGGTCGTGTGGGTAACTAACTTGACTTATATTATACATGGTTGGTTTACCTTTGGTTACATTGTGGTTATCAAGATTCAGAACCGGGCCGGCCCAGCTGGTTCAATAGATTTATACTGTGACCCGGAGCCTAATTTAAGTTTTTTTTACCTCTTTGGAGCGCATATCCATTCGACCCGGAAAAATCTGGTTGACCCAAGTTTTTTTCTTTGTTATCTATTTTTAACCATACTTTGCCCAATTTTTCTTCCAAATGTATTTTTTTATGATAAATTTTTAATACATTCTTTATATCTTTTTGTTTTGCACTTATAAATAAATATCAATACACATAAAATTTTTAATTATTTTTTTATTAAATAATTATTATTCTAATTCAATTCCTGTTCGATTAATTGATCTTCCAATTCAACCAATTTGTAGCTTTTTCCGGGTCTATGTCCGAGCCGATTCCAGTAATACTTACATGTGGTTTTATTTTAACCGTGTGTTATGTGGAGTCAAGTGGACCTTGATATGTGAACTATGGTATGGGCTTGGATTTTTTTTTAATAGAAAATAGAAGATGTGAAAGCTATACCAATTTTCTTCCTTCTTGTAGCCTTTGTAGTTGGGGTAACGCTAGTGTGTAATTGTGTCTTGTGGAAGTGGGTGTTAGTTGATGATTTTAATAATTGGTGTAGGGCATGGGTCATTTCAACCCGGGAAATTATTGACTTATTTCGAAATTTCAGTATAAACTCAAGGAAATAATTGATGCCAGATGCATACTACTTGTTTTGTTTTTCTGCAAGTATTAAATACCACGGGCCACGGCTTGAAAATTGGTTGCAAGTACTTATACAACATGCTGGAGTAATCAAAGGAAATAGTATGTTCATTAATTCGAATGTTGCAAAACAAAACATCTGCGGGGATAGCTCAGTTGGGAGAGCGTCAGACTGAAGATCTGAAGGTCGCGTGTTCGATCCACGCTCACCGCATTTTTTATTTTAATTTTTAATTTTCGACAGTGATTTGATTTTGTGTATTGTTCTACAGATTGGAATTTTAAATTTTTGACAGTGATTTGATTTTGTGTATTGTTCTACAGATTGGAATGAGAACCAACCATGTTTAATTTTTGACAGTGATTTGATTTTGTGTATTGTTATACAGGATTGGAATGAGAACCAACCATGTCTTAAAGAATTGCCAATTTTTGGCATTTGGAATTTGACCATCCTTAAAGGGAGGGAGGAAAATGGTACAACAACAACGTAAGTATACAGAATTCATACACAAGTAGCAGCAGCAATAAGCCTCGAGTTGAAGCAGTCATATAGCCTTTAAACTAAAAAGAAGAATTAGCATGCTAATATCATAATTTAATGCATCATATTTTGTAGGCCTAAACTTTGTAGTTTGTAACCTTGGAATGGAATCATAATTATCAATCCTAGACCCATCACAAAAGGAATGACCAAATCCTGCATCAGATTTCTAATCTGCAAAATTTATACCCTCACTTCCAAGTCTGCTTCTGGTTCCTTGAAAAGGTTTGGTTGGCTTGAAATGCTTCAGTTCCCCTATTTGTGTAGGTATATACACATATTGCCACAGAATACCAGAAGAAAAAATAGCAAAACTTTACTGCTTTCCAAATCATTGGCTAATAGTCTTCAGCATCTTGATATTTCTAGGATTTTTACCTTTGGAGCTTGATACACAAATTTCTACTGTTTCTATGGTACCTGAAGTAAATTCTCATTTTCTATCTGTTGTTTATTCATCTTCTTTGAATGATACATCTGCATGCTTATCAATGCTGCCACTGCCAAAACACATAACAGAACCTTCAAGTATAAATTCCTGATCACACTCTTGATTGAGAAACCTGCACAAGTAATTAAGCTATGGATGTCATGTACTTATGCAAACATTAGTTCAAATTCAAACATTGCATACTAAATTAAACAAAACAGATTGGTCACATCTGTGTACCTTCTGCCAAGTTGAGATGTTGTTCTGTTTCTAGTCCGGTCTTAGACAGGAACCAATTGCAGCCTCCTCTTGCTTCACAGTCTTCATGTTCAGGCAAGTTCCATGATAATCCAAGGCCAAAGCTATTGTCTGCAAGATAAGGACTGTATGCAAATGGAATAGCAACAGTTCTCACAGCCCTGCAAGAACCTGGCACTTCCATAGAAGTTTCCACGGTGTAAACATGATGCCTAGACCCACTTAGGCATTTGACTTCCACAAAAGAAGCTGGAAGTCTAGCTGAACAGTTCAGGTATGTGTAGTTCCTCACAACATAGTAGTACTGGAATGGCGTGAGGGAGAGGTTGAGATTAAGGAAAACTTCATGGACACAACTTTGGGGATCAAGAAGACTGATCTTTCTGTTCTTGTAGGAGATGGATTCAACAACCAAATCCTTACGAGTTGGGAAGTGAATCATGGTGGTGTTTTGTTTACAAGAAAGTTCAAAACCAGGGTAACCACAGTGTTGGGGCTGCTGGCCTATCACTCTAAAAGGGAAGCCAATATCAGGTCCATCATCACCGCACTTGACAGAACCACACTGGCCTCCATCAGAAGAAGCATCTGTAGTGAGGAAGAAGAAAGAAGAAAAGAAGAGAATAAAGAAGATGGAGGCAACCATTCTTGGAGTAATGCTTAGTAGGTTCTTTTGTAATGACTGCCAGTATTGACAGGTCTTTCACGCCAACCTTGTTTTATGGATCAAGGTATGTGTATATATATAGTGAAGGGAAAGTAAAGTCTAGTTTACATATAATTAAATTGTAATTTCGGGTAAGGCACGTTTTGATTACCACTGTAGTAAAAAAAACAAAAGGTTTGGTTACAACTGGAGTCACTTCTGTTGAAAACATTCCATAACGTAAAGAACAACAGGAAACGACAAGGTAGTAAATTGGAAAATGGGAGTCTAACCTACCCCAAATGAGGGTAAGACGCAAGCAAAATTGACCCAGCAAAGTAATGGAAGCTTCAGAGGCCCTGAAGTAATAGCTTAATGGGTTTGCATATGTTCCTCTCCTTTTGCCTTATAGACCTTTTTCTAAAGGCAGGGTGGTGGAATATTTGCTTTACATAAAGTAATCGGTTTCTTGCAAGTATAGTTAACTCTGTCATGAAGATAGGGAAACTAAAGTTTCAATGGAAGACTGGGTCCAAGTGATAAACTATCACCTGAAGGCGGCTTCGCCATGGTTTAATCATGTGTCAAGTGGCAATTGAAGCAGACAAGGGCATGTTGATGAAACCATTGGGTGAAAAAGGAAAGAAAATAAATGGCCAGTCAAATTGTTGCACCTTCATCACAGTAATAAACAACAATTTTGCAGCATAGCCAATGTTTAGACACTCACACAGATAGTACTACCTGTCCGGAAGAGTTTCGCAATAAATTTAGTATATTTCACAATCAAGAAAATGGTCAAGCATGAATTTCTTTCCAGTTGACCAGAGTTTATCAGCCCCATTGAGGGCTGTTACCATCTTACTATTACACGTATTGGGATATTCAAATCAAGAAGTACATCTAGAAAAATTGCAAGCATCAGAGGAGTCTCAGGCCGGAAGCTGAAGCATTCAGTGATTTGGCCAAGACATTGTTTGCCGATACATTTCAAATTATACACCAAACCTACAAACAATTGAAAAATACACGCGAAAGAATATGATATCCAGAAAAATCTACATGAGTTCCTTTGCTAGTCTCAGTGGTTTTTCCTGTACAAATGCAACATCACCATTTGGTATTGTCAGCAGATGATGATCCGAACCCTCTTCGTCACTCCCGACTGATAAAGTAGATACGATAGATTCTGATCCGTCGTCATCTGTCAACAAAGTCGGTTGAAAGTCAGTAAAACTAATATTTTCCCGATAATCAAACAAATGCACCGATCCCAATCTCATCTATCCTCACACACCACAAAGAGTCCACACACATGTAGAAATATCATGGTTTGTCCACATAGAGAAACTCCCCCATATATAGAGAAAGATCCTCATTTTAAATAACTGGAGAAACTGGGAAGGCCACATCCCTAACCTATAAATGGGCTACTATACAAAACAAATGGTAGCCTATGCCAGCAGGAGCAGGATAGCATCCAATATTACCCAAGAAAACCTTGCATAATGGTTCTTCCTATAATCCTATCTGGGACTCATTACAATCATACCGACACAGAAAGCAAAGCCAAGGGGCATCCACACAATTGGATTTCATCTTTTCTTTTTCCTTTTGTTTTCCAAGCCTGAATCGATTTCCATCTTTCATGATGCCACCGACTTCTCTATGATTCATTATGCCAAGAACATAATTCCCCATAAAGTTTAATCTACACGGCCGACCATTAAATGAAGTATTTTGTAACAAGGAAACGCATGCAAACTTTTGCAAAAGTCTAAACTGCAAATCCCTAAACAATGATTACTTAGATCAAACTTACCAGAATACTCAGGATGATCGGGAAGATGTCTAACTGCCGATATCTGAATGCTTTCTGGGAGTAAACAATTACAGAAAGAACCTGAACATAAAGCATAAAAACCATGATCAGAGAGAAAAGATCTAGTTGCCGGTAGGCCCCGGTGTCCTCTGAACAAAAGAGTGCAGGACTTTTTGGCAGTTATGATGACCAAACTATTCACAAATCACTATCATGTCATGACAGAAAATGTATGAAAACAAACGAGAAACCTGAAATGCTTACTGATGACATGCAATTCCAGGACCAGGTAAATCAGGATATACATTATAAGTCCACACCAACAATGAACAGTAAGGCAGCTAGTAGTTACTAAGATCCAAAAGTTTTAAACAAGACATTCAGTTACTAATTCTAGACTACATTAGAAAATAACCAGAGAACTGTGAGGTAGCAACTAGCTACTAGACATGTGCAACTCACCTACTCGAGCCATCCTATTTACCCATCCAGGAATAGGCTTCCCAGTTAGTTCCTGGCAGACTTCATTCGTGAAGTGGTTGCAATTCTTGGCTATCAAATGGTAAGTGTCACCGTGATATTTTGCAGAAATCTGCTCCATGAATAACCGAAATTCTGATCGAGACATGTCAGTGGTTCCCAGCAATATAGATCGCCGAAAAATGAAGCCTGGACAACACCTTGGTTCTACTTCAAATACCCCACTGGTAGGATACTCGTGGGCTCCAAAGCCATACTCCATACCGTGCACTAATCATAACACATCAGTTACACTATGTTAGTACACTACAAATTATGAGAATAAGACGGTGCAAATGAATATCCACTTGTTGCAGACAATTACGTTATGTAAAAGTACAGGGGAACAATTTGGATAACAATGTTTACAGTGGGTATAGTACTCTCAGGTCAATTGGAAGTTTGATAAACCTTACTAACTTGGAACAGTGAATTTTGATGTGCATTGTGCTTAACACTGATGCTCCAGGGTTATACAACTAAAGTCCAGTGACTAAACCGCAAATTAGAAATCAGTTTATTTCACGGGGGAACTACCTTCAGATTTAATGAGTCTTTATTGGTGACTGCAACAATGTATACCGTATAGTATCAGTGAACTGTTCCCAAGTGACAGGAATAATATATTATTACTACAGTTTAATGACATAACTATTTGCAAATAGCAGCTGTTAGTGAGGAGACAAATAAAAAATGTTGTCACATGCAAGTACAAAGCAGGAAACAAATAGAAAACGGATACACGATTCTAATACTGTTGAAAAGCACGTTGCATAAAGGATGTAAACCAAACAGCCATCACATATTACAAGATCGAATAGGCTGAGTTCTAATTAAAAAGCCCAAAAATTAGCAATTATTATCCTTCAAGTGCACAGGAAAAGGCTCCAAATAGAAGTATGGCTCTATGCAGAACCAGCAGCAAGGAATTGGGAATATCAACTAACTGGAGTGTCATATCCTACCTAGACATTGAAAGAGAGAAGAAACTAGGACATTCGAATATGTCACCTCAAATAAAAATCTCTCCTATTGGACGAATTTCTATTGATTTCAAGGCAAACTACTAGTGTCCCAATACAAAGTTCTCCAGCAGCCACTTTGACAGAGGGAGTCCCAACCAGAAATGACTCATCTTTGGAAACTATGCTTACTCACAATAAGATGATTCTAAGAAGCAACATATTTCTTTACCATCCTTCTCTCTCTTCCAAGCACGGATTACTACAATAAGCTGCACATTACCATTCCACGGCACAACTGCCTTCTACCACAATCAGATATAGGGTCATCACATATTCCTAGAAACCTATGAGAAAGAGAGAAAAAGGCAAAATAAACTCTGGTCTTCTTCATAGCCACATTATGCAAAATAGAACCATTACATCTTTTAGAACCCTAATCAATTCACCAAATAAAAAAAGGACATATAACTCAAAAAATATTTTCCCTGTAGAACATATAACTTGAAAACAGAAGAACAGAAATTTCACCCAATAAAAAAGGGGCTGAACAGGAGAGAAGGAATATACACCTACTAACCAAGAACACTAAAAAATCCAAACATTCAAAACACAAACAACTACCAACCAAGAACACTAAAAAAAATCCTCCAGGCAAAAAAAAAGAAAAAAAAAAAGGCTAACCTTCAATGCCGGAATGGAAGATCCCGAGACCGACCCAGTAGAGATAGTGATTTACAGGGGTAAGATCGTACACATTCAAATACAACATCACGCAATTATTGCCTTCCCTACTTTGCTCCTTCTCCTCACTTGTACTCGAGCTGGAGCTCGAATTCAACGGAAACAACCGCATTGGGCCACCGCCGACCGCCAATCCTTTCCAATTCCGGCGTCTCAATTGGAGCTCTCCATCTTGAATTTCGGGGAACAAATCAAAACCCTAATACTGAAAAACAAGGACAAAATGAGAAATTAGGAAAGAAAGATTGCGTCTTTTGTAATTAAAGGTGGGAACTTTAGGAATAGGGAAAGGTGGGTTAATAATGATAATATTACCGTGGAGGAACAAATTAGGGTTTTGAAGGATCGGGAAGGAATATTGGGGAGAAAACAGAGGGAGATGAAAAAATTGAGTAAAATGGATGGGGGAATTTTGTGGTGGCCTTTATTGTGGGGGTGATTAATAAACTGAAGGTTTTTTTTTTTTTTTGTGTGGTTGGTTTTTAAATGTTGGGTTTAGAGTTGTTAAGTGGAATTTAATGGATGATTTAATTGACAAAATGGAGAAAAAACATTCCTTTGTCAGTGTTCCTTTCTTTTCTTTTTCTCTTCTCTTTCTCTCTCCATATATTTCTGTGTTCTATTAATAGGAGGTCTTTGGTAATGTGTTTAATTTTTTTGTTTTTGGTTTCTTTTTATCTGCTATTAGATTTATATTATTTGAACTTGAAATCACTTTCGTTTCATTAATTATTGATTAAATCAATAATCATTGCATAAAAAACAAATATATTAGTTCACACACAAACAATAACAGGGATAAAATTATGAAAAGATTTAAACAAGCATTAAACAAGCATAAAAAGCAGAGTAGATGTTGACCAAAAAATGAAAACTACTCGTAAGCAATAAGTAAAAAACAAAACTTCATCAATTATTGTTCATGCAACTGGTCAATTTCTGAACAGGTTTCTTTGTATGAAACATTATTTTTTCTTTCTATTATGAATAACATTAAGGTTATCTTCAGCCATGGATTATAGAGGAAACCAAACCGACAATCCAAGCTGGAGATATGGCGAAAAATAATCCAAGATTTTCTCATGTTGTCTGTCTCTCAAACAAAATGAGGAACATAGAATATTATCAGGGATGTGGCAGATTTCTAAAATAATGATCTTTATGAATAGACTAATGATAATGATCATTGATCCCACGTACCTGCCTACTAAGCTATCTTTATATAATAAAAACGTTTTATCCTTCAAATATCAGTGCAACAACTGCTATAATGGACCTTAGTAGGAAGACGTGGCCTTTCAATTGGGTTTCATGAAGTTTGTTTATTCAAATTTCACATTGTTATCATCAGGAAATTAAGCAAAATGGATTCTAGCAGGAAATTATACTTGGTTGTGCTTTTCGTTCTCTCTTGTCTAATAATAGAAGAATATCCGACACAAGATTAATTTCTTCCGATTGAATATTGTTAAGATGGGTACCTTACCTATTGTGTTTTTCCTTTATAACACAAGATCTTATAGAAAATATGGAAGGCATGAATTCCAGAAAAATCTAAATTTTGGAAAAGATATCAACAATTAGAAATGTGCAGACTGCAGACTGATGGCCAACACATATTGAGAAATAAAAAAGGAAATATCTTGTACATCATCATAGAAGTGAAGAAAATATCTTATGCATCATCATATAAGTTAAGATATTTTCTTTTTTTCTTTCATACCACTATTTCTATTATCAGAAAATGAACTCAGGCATGGGCCATCTCAAGAATCTGTACATCAAAAGTTCAGAACCAAGAAACCAACAGTGAATTTTGCTGGATGTTTACCCTTCTCGCAGTTAGTTCCAGCATTGGGGCATGGAAAATACATTTATCTCAGTGTCATCTTCAAATTACACTCAGCTACATATATTAACAAACACCTTCAGCTTACTAGCGGAAAAGAAAAATACCATTTTAACCTCCCGTGCCAGCAACTTCTGAAGGCATGGATTCAGAACCATTTTCACCAGGCACCAAACTTCCACCAATTTCACCCACATTATTGTGTGACTGCTCCCATTCTTGATCGGGGAACACCTCATTTTGCAAAGATGGAGCGATATTATTCACATGTAGCCAGGTCAATTCCCACAAGCTATCCCCACCTAATGCGCTCCTCTGCACAAGCACTCCCTTGTTCTTCATTACAACCAAGGTGTTCTTAAGAAGCTCGGGCACCACTTCCTGAAGCTTTTCGTTTCTTCTTCCCTTTTACTTTCACCTTCAGATATTGTTCCATTCGGCTGAGCACTCCAAGCCAAAGTTTGCAGAAAGTTGTTAACTGGTCAAGTTCATGAAGTAACTGCAAAAACACTTTTGATAGAAGCTTCACCGCAATTATAAGTGTGCCTTCCATGTTTCTGTAATCTTTTTGGTGTCCCTGAGAAATTTCAAGCAAGTCATCTAGCATTGTGAAGATCACCAGATCAAAACGTTCTAACCATAAACCATGGGGAAGGTCAATCCCGTCCACTCCAGTCATGCACTTTTGCAATGATAAAAGAGCATGGTTTCTAACCTCTTCTCTCTGATCCAAACACACCTTTCGCAATCCCTGCACAAGCCTCAACCACGACTAATGTGATGTGTGTAGCATTCGCTTTCACAAGACGACTAACTTCCTGTGTTATTTTCTCACAATATGCATCAGCAACACGGGCATCAAGCATCAAAACAAAGCTGGAGTGACCTCAAAAGTTCATCAGCCAGATTTTCTTTGTAGGGAACTAGCCGTTGACAGATTCCATTAATGCACAAGGCATTACTGGACTATATTAGCTATGTGCTCATATACACCCTGCCACAACAGCACAATTGTGTCCCGATTGTTCAGTGATATTGCAATTAGCAATTCCAGGTAGAAAACTGCAGTATCTTCATCCTCTGGAGAACTGTTCCCCTTCTGGGGCCGCCCTGCAAACCAGATGAGTGCTCTTGCAAGCTGCAACAAAGACTCTACTTGTAAGAACTTACTCTCGGTAAAACTACTGTCAATATGACACTTTTGAATTGTCTGAAGGGTATGCTGATGAGCAGCAAGTTGTTGTTCT
This sequence comes from Turnera subulata, assembly GCA_028386065.3. Lineage (NCBI taxonomy): Eukaryota > Viridiplantae > Streptophyta > Magnoliopsida > Malpighiales > Passifloraceae > Turnera > Turnera subulata. The sequence goes on along the minus strand of JAKUCV010000850.1, from coordinate 79,803 downwards.
GTAGGCTGTGATCTTGGCTCCTCAGTATCCAAGGATAAGAGCTGACTGAATCGGCCCATGAATCCTGAAGATCTCCTGGGAGTTCCAATGGATTGCATTTGAACTGAAGACAATGAATTGGTAAGGGGTTTCCCATGTCCAGGTTCAGCAGAAATGGATTGCATTTGAACCGAAGACAATGAATTGGTAAGGGGCTTCCCATGTCCAGGTTCAGCAGAAACCTCAGATTCATCAGCAGCATCACTGGCCACACGAGCAGGAAGGAGACCTCAGATTCATCAGCAGCATCTCAGAATATTTCTCCAACCAGTGCGTATGTAATCCCCGTACCTATTTGCAATCGGTGAAAACAGTCACAGTTGCCATCCTGGCTTTTGCGTCATCACCAAAGGCTAGCACTGGTTCCTCAACAGATGATGGATTTAAAAGGTTTGTGAACTTACACAGAGACACCACTAGATCATCCAGTACGTCTTCAAGATGGTGGGAAGCAGAAATTTTTGATAAACATCTTCATCCCAGGAATCCATCAATACATGTCTGATAAACATCTTCATGTTCTGCATGATCAAACACCACAAAGATAGCAGCAACGGTTGGAACAGACATTATAGCAAGCAAACATAGCGTGATCAAGGTATGCTCGAGAATCGGATACAATGGATGGAGTTGTTTTCTTGGATTTGTGCATCAGATCAATCCAACGGCGTGGGGTCATTTCAGGGAAACCAGCTCCCTATTCTGGAGTTGTACTGATCTCATTCTTATATATCATGGAAATTAAAACTCCCAGCAAACTCATGAAGAACCTGAACACAAAGCAAGAATGTGCATTGCACACAGGGGGGCAGTTCACTGGAAATGCACTCCTTGACGACAACAAATTAGCAAGGTCTTCAAACACATTACCACCTGTTTTTCTGTCAAAGGCTTGAGGCAGAGATGAAGATGTATGCTAACTTGGACTGAGACATTACTGCATGTAATGTCGCAGTCCAAGTTAGCATACATCTTCATCTCTGCCTCAAGCCTTTGACAGAAAAACAGGTGGTTCTTCTGCCTTGGGTTTTTGGTTTGCACCCTTGTTAAACTCCTACCAACTTAATTTATTGTTGAAGATACGATACCATATTACATTTTTCGGATTTGCCATTTGCTAAGCAAGTTGAATGGAAAACATATATCATACATGTTTTAAGAATTTTGCAAGTACGGTCTTTCTGACGCCGCGAAGCTATTATTCCAAATTCAGGTCAGAAAAAAGCAGAGAATGCTCAGATCAACTTACTAGAATCTTACTCCTCCGTTCAGTTCTGGAGTGTAAAACTTAAATGAACAAGAGACAGAATGCTTAGATATCCTACAAAAATCAATATGCTTAACTCATCAAATGGCTAATTATTATTATTAATAATGGTAGTTAAATGTTCTCGTATCTCTCATAAAACAGAACAACTAGAACAAGAAACAACCCGTGAGAAAAGGGCCATCTTTGATTACAAAAGATTGGGATGACTCTTGAGAGATTTCTATCGTCCCCTGTCCTTCACCAGCAGTAGTAGAGTCATCGAGGCTAACGTTGAACTTCCAGCAATGAAGGAATATTGTCTTTTGGGTTCCATCAGGCAGAGGAGGGGCGCGCTGGAACCAGGGGTCATGAGTTGTATCCAGATTCTTGTACAACATAAAGAATCTATTTCCCCCCAAGTGACCCAATATCGGCTGTTGGATCTTGAGATCAATCACTGCCTTGCTCGTGTACAGAACATGGGTGTCAAGGTCAAGACCGTAAAGGCAGTCAGTGTCATCGCAAAACCAATACAGGACTCGCCCAACAGCAACTGCAGTTCCATATGCGGACTCATTAGGTAGCCATATATAACCCAATCCAGACTTGTATACGTTCCATGATTTGGAGACCACATCGTACTCCATCTGTACACCATCCACGACAGAAAGAACGATAATAGAACCACCACCAGTACCCTCTTTCTTATCTTCATGATCTTCTTCTTCTGCTTCCTGATCCAAACCTGCCGCATAAAACTGTCCGGGTAGAAAAGGAGGATCAGGCAGGGCATCCCAGGTGTTGGATGATGGGTCATAAACTTCTGCCCATGGGTGATGATGAAGGTCAGCATAACGCCCTCTTAAGACATATAACTTCCCTCCGACAACAACCGTCTCCGACCAAAAACTCGAGGGAAGAAGCACAACCGGCTCGCGTAGCCATTGGTTGTTGGAATAGTGTTGGCTATTCCATTCCCACATCTTGGAGAAAGTGCTTGTGGGGGGTTTTGTTTTACTATAAATAGAACTCCCCATTGCCTTAGAAATCCATCCCAAAAATTAGAGTACATTGTATCCTAGCAATTGTACTAAATACTCTTCCTCTCCTATTAAAAGAGCAGTGCTCCGGAGACGTAGGCATAATTGGCCGAACTCCGTTAACAATTTTTGAGTGTGTTCTTTCTTTATTTTTTCGCCTTTATATTTTCCGCATTTGTTTATTTGTTTAGTATTCAACATTGGTCGGCTAAGCCGCCTTATCTCTTTGTTGGCCGGCAAAGCCGCCTTATTTCATTTGTTGGCTGG
>JAKUCV010000850.1:65351-76463 GCA_028386065.3 Turnera subulata | reverse complement strand
GTGATGCGGAGTCAGAAGTCTCTTTGGTTGGTTCACCCTCAACATCACAAGCAGATGAGTGGATTTTGGATTCAGGTTGCACCTACCATATGTGTCCCATCCGGGAATGGTTCTTTGAGTTTGAAGAGCTCAATGGCGGGGTTGTTTTCATGGGCAATGACAATCCATGTAAAACAGTCGGGATAGGTTCAATCAAGCTAAAAAATCATGATGGATCCACCAGAATTTTGAGAGATGTTCGATATGTTCCAGAGTTGAAGAAGAATCTCATTTCTTTGGGGGCCTTAGAATCAAAAGGCTTAGTTGTCACTATCCGAGATGGAATTCTTAAAGCAACGTCAGGAGCTTTAGTGATGTTAAAAGGAGTGAGGAAGAACAATCTGTATTACTACCAAGGTAGTACAGTGATTGGGGCAGTTGCAGCAGTAACTTCTAGAAGCAAGAAGGATGCAGAGGCAACAAAGCTGTGGCATATGCGTTTGGGACATGCTGGTGAAAAATCCTTGCAAATTCTTGCCAAGCAGGGTTGCAAATTGGAATTTTGTGAGCATTGTGTTCTGGGAAAGCAACGAAGAGTGAAGTTTGGCACTGCTATCCATGATACTAAGGGAATTTTGGACTATGTGCATTCAGATGTGTGGGGACCTGCCAAGACTCCATCCCTTGGAGGTAGACACTATTTTATCACTTTTGTTGATGATTTTTCCAGAAGAGTGTGGGTGTTTACAATGAAGAAGAAAGATGAAGTGCTTGGGATTTTCCTTAAATGGAAAACTCAGGTTGAGAACCAGACAGGAAGGAAGATTAAAGTTCTCCGAACAGACATTGGTGGAGAATATACGAGTGATCCTTTCTTGAAGATATGCCAAGATTGTGGCATAGTTCGACACTTCACAGTCAGAAAAACACCACAGCAGAACGGGGTGTCAGAGCGTATGAACAAGACATTAGTGGAGAAAGTTCGTTGTATGCTGTCTAATGCTGGGCTAGGCAGAAATTTTTGGGCTGAGGCTGTGACATATGCTCAACATCTTGTTAATCGATTGCCACATTCTGCTTTAGGTGGCAAGACTCCTTTGGAGGTATGGTCTGGGAAACCTGCTACAGATTATGATTCTTTGCGTGTGTTTGGCTCCACTGCATACTACCATGTGAATGAATCAAAGTTAGATCCACGAGCAAAGAAGGCTCTATTTATGGGTCTTAATGCTGGAGTGAAGGGATACCGTCTTTGGTGTCTAGAGACAAAGAAGACTATTATCAGCAGGGATGTTACCTTTGATGAATCTGCCATGTTGACTAAGGTAAATCCAGAAGAAGCTGGTGGTACTTCACAGCAGGTGGAGTGTGTATCAAAGCAGGTGGAGTTTGAGCCTACTATGGTGATCCCAGCTAAGAGCACCAATGGTGACTCTCCATTGACAGAGGAAGAGTCAGATGAAGAAGAGGTTCCGGCCCAAGAACCTACGCAGCAGTTCGAGTCAATTGCCACTAGTAGACCGAGACGAGAAAGAAGAAAACCAGAACGTCTCATCGAAACGGTGGCCTATGCACTTCCAGTCATTGATGATGTTCCTTCCACTTTTTCAGAAGCCATTCGGAGTTCTGAAAGTAGCAGTTGGAAAGGGGCAATGGAGGAGGAGATGGAATCTCTTCAGAAGAACAAGACATGGAAGTTGACACAACTACCGAAGGGAAAGAAGGCAATTGGATGCAAATGGGTATTTGCAAAGAAAGAAGGATTTCCTGACAAGAATGATATTCGCTACAAGGCAAGATTGGTGGCTAAAGGCTATGCTCAGAAGGAGGGAATTGATTATAATGAGGTATTTTCTCCAGTTGTGAAGCATTCCTCCATTAGAATTCTGTTGGCCTTGGTAGCACAGTTGAATTTGGAGCTAGCTCAACTTGATGTGAAGACTGCATTCTTACACGGTGACTTGAAGGAGGAAATCTATATGACTCAGCCCGATGGATACAAAGTTGCTGGTAAAGAAAATTGGGTGTGCAAACTAGACAAGTCGTTGTACGGTTTGAAGCAATCACCAAGACAGTGGTACAAACGGTTTGACAAGTTTATGATGGGTCAGAAGTACACAAGAAGCAAATACGACCATTGTGTGTATTTGAGAAGACTACAAGATGGGTCCTACATCTATCTACTCTTATACGTTGATGATATGCTGATAGCTGCAAAGAGCCAAGATGAAATTGACAAGTTAAAGGCTCAATTGAGTAGAGAGTTTGAGATGAAGGATTTGGGAGAAGCCAAGAAGATTCTCGGCATGGAGATAAGCAGAGACAGAGAAAGAGGCAAGCTTTGGCTGACACAAAAAGAGTATTTGAAGAAAGTACTACAACGTTTTGGCATGAATGAAGGGTCAAAACCTGTAGGTACTCCGCTTGCTCCTCATTTGAAGCTTAGTAGCCAGTTATCTCCGCAGACAGATGAAGAACGAGAATACATGGCAAAAGTCCCTTATGCCAATGTAGTCGGAAGCTTGATGTATGCAATGGTGTGTACGAGACCGGATATTTCACAAGCTGTTAGTGTTGTGAGCAGATATATGCATGATCCTGGCAGAGGTCATTGGCAAGCTGTGAAATGGATTCTTCGGTATATCAAAGATACCGTAGATGTTGGCTTAATGTTTGAGCGGGAGGAATCACTTGGTCAAGGAGTTGTTGGATATTGTGATTCTGACTATGCAGGAGATTTGGATAAGCGGCGATCGACAACGGGCTATTTGTTCACATTAGCAAGAGCCCCGGTTAGTTGGAAGTCCACTTTACAGTCAACGGTGGCTTTGTCTACAACAGAGGCAGAGTATATGGCTATTACAGAAGCTGTGAAGGAGGCAATTTGGCTTTATGGGTTGCTAAAAGACTTGGGAGTTGGTCAGAAACAACTTGTAGTATATTCTGACAGTCAGAGTGCTATTCATTTGGCAAAGAATCAAGTCTTTCATGCACGGACGAAGCATATCGATGTTCGCTATCATTTTGTGAGAGAGATTCTTGAAGAAGAAGAGATACTTCTCCAGAAGATTTTGACTACAGAGAATCCTGCAGATATGATGACCAAGGTGGTGACAAGGGCCAAGTTTGAACATTGTTTAGACTTGGTCAATATCTTACATATTTGAGTTGACGCAAGTTGGAAGCACTGTTCTTTGTTTGGTTGAGAAGATTAGTACTTAGTGGGATTTGAATAGCAACAAGGTGGAGATTTGTTGGAATAGTGTTGCCTATTCCAATCCCACATCTTGGAGAAAGTGCTTGTGGGGGGTTTTGTTTTGCTATAAATAGAACTCCCCCTTGCCTTAGAAATCCATCCCAAAAATTAGAGTACATTGTATCCTAGCAATTGTACTAAATACTCTTCCTCTCCTATTAAAAGAGCAGTGCTCCGGAGACGTAGGCATAATTGGCCGAACTCCGTTAACAATTTTTGAGTGTGTTCTTTCTTTATTTTTCCGCCTTTATATTTTCCGCATTTGTTTATTTGTTTAGTATTCAACATTGGTCGGCTAAGCCGCCTTATCTCTTTGTTGGCCGGCAAAGCCGCCTTATTTCATTTGTTGGCTGGCAAAGCCGCCTTGTTTCATTTGTTGGCCGGCTAAGCCGCCTTTGTCGGGTATAAGTTGTGAATTATATTCACTAGTTGTTTGTTGTAGTGGGATAATTACCCGAGTTTCCCCAACATTGGTTTCGTCCAGTTGGAGCCGGGCCGACAATATTGTTACCATCATCATCAGTACTTAAATGCTTGCGTAGCCATTGCTTTCGTCGAGTTGGAGCCGGGCCGACAATATTGTTACCATCATCATCATCATCAGTACTTAAATCAAATGCAAGGACAGTTCGGAATATTGGCCGACTCTCTTTGACGCCAACAACATAGAGTTGGTCACCCAAGACGCCCCAATTCCCTTGGTACCTGTGCTCTTCATAGTTGATTAGGGTTGCTCTCGGGAGGAGGAGAGGGCTGCCTCGGGTGTCGTGCCGGATACGTTTGGCACAATGGCGACAACCGCAGCTGCAGTTGCATCGGACAATCTCACGATCATCATCATCGGTTATGTCTAATGTATACCATTCTGTGGCCCAACGATCCTCCGTACCCAAACAAACCCTTCTTGCACCTGGCCTTGTCGTCTTCTCCATACTACTGCTTCCCGTTCCTTTCCCACCATCACAAACCTCAACTGGACCCTTCTTCGTAATGGTAATGGGTTCCATGAGGAGGACCAGATAACAAGAACAGTAGATGTTTTTGGGGTTTCTGCTATAAACTAACAGTAGATGTTAAAAAACATAAGATACCTTGTCTTGTATTTATAGACGTACGCGAACAACTTTGATGGCGGTTGGAATAGTTGGTTCCACTCCCAACCGCCGCCTAAAGCCTAAACCGAAGCCGACTAGGATTAATTTTGTACTTACTGTGTTCCAACACCAAATTAAAACACGTACTCTTTAATTTATTACATAAAAAAAAAGAATACTAGGATTTTACTCCTTTACATAATTATAATAATGCACCTTATATAAACTAGCTTAGTCCTTTTATATTTAGGATTCCCAATTCCCAAATTATATCATAGGAATTTGGAATTCAGACTAATGGCATCAAACTGACGTTGTTGCCACCGACTAGCTTAGATATTCTCCCGGGCCAACGTTCGTCAAGAAGTTGTACTACATTGGTGGGTCTCTTGAAAGCCAATGAATTAATTTTGCAAGTTATCGGAGCAAACTAATAACTAGTAAGGTCTTGGAAAATACTCTATTTCGGATTTGTTGATATTTATTTTCTGGTTGCGCACAGAATTTCTGTTGCCGATCGAGGACACATTAAACTGAGCAAAAAAGCTTCGAGCCAATGTGCAACACCAAGACCAAGACCAATGTAATCAAATTCCTCAAAAAGAATTTCACAGCGAATGGCTTTCAAGGTTGCAGCTACATCCCCTGTGGTTGTGCCTGAGTTGGCCTCTCAAGTTTGCAATGCGGTCCCAATGAATATTGTATCCCATCCCATGCATCATGAAAATGGACTCCCTCCAATCCAATGAATATCCAAGCCCCCCAGGCCACTGATCTTGCTTCAACAGAAACTACTTATAACTTTAATTAGTATTGAATCTGATGATCGATCCTGTCCGCGCCCCACTCTCCACCTCCCATGCATGTTGCCTTCTCAATATTGTCCAAGGCCACAACAATGTGATTAGCAACACTCATTGCACAGTTACATACATATACCATCAAAGAAACTACAGTTGAAGTCGTCAAAGCCACAATGATGAGTGCTTACTCTAAAAAGAAACCATATTGGCACTTCTTCATAACTCATTTAACCTTGGGGATTCTCCAAGCAACCACTCTTAGCACTTGAATGATCCATGAAAGAAGTTCTGGGATCGGTAACATTCAACTGCCAAGGGACACATAGAAATCTATCTCATAACATTTGCAAGGAAACAGCCCTGTGTTTTTTTTTCCAAGTTAACTTAATTTTCTTTAACAAGCTCATATCCAAAGCTTTCACCTTCCTGATTTTGATTCTCATGTATGTCTCTCTCACTCTTTGACCTGAAGTTGATATCCTCTCAAGAAGCTTCTGCTCCAGATAGCCAAGTGCCTTTCTTTCTTTCTTTCTTTCTCTCAAAGCATCTTATTACGTGATTTCTGATTCCTTTTGCTTTTAGTTACTAGCTTGATTTTGCTCGGTATTGTAACTGGATTTTCTGGTATCAACATTGAGTTCTTTTCCCGGATGGATGTGTAGTTGGAAAAGTTGATCATATATATGCATAGTTGTTTTGTTTATTGCAGCAGTTTTTTTATCGATTGGTTTGATCGCCTCTGCCTTTTGTCTTTCCTTTTCCCCGGTTTCGTGACTTCACCATTAGTTTGTTCCTTTTTTTCACTTTAGTGATTAGGTCATGCCTAAGAGTATGATGAAGGGGTTTAAGGGAAAGAAATCTTAACGTTTCAAATTTCACATTGTTATCATCAGGAAATTAAGCAAAATGAATTCTAGCAGGAAATCATACTAGGTTGTGCTTTTCGTTCTCTCTTTACTTTCACCTTCAGATATTGTTCCATTCGGCTGAGCACTCCAAGCCAAAGTTTGCAGAAACTTGTTAACTGGGCAAGTTCATGAAGTAACTGCAAAAACACTTTTGATAGAAGCTTCACCGCAATTATAAGTGTGCCTTCCATGTTTCTGTAATCTTTTTGGTGTCCCTGAGCAATTTCAAGCAAGCTGAAAAGGGCTTGCCAAGTGTTGTCTGCCCGTCTTTTATAACCTAAATTTTCTCTTTCCTGTTGAATATTAACTTAGCTGCTTCTTTTTTAATTATTTTTTTTATCAACCAGAAACATAATTAGCCGTCTCAGCTTCTTTTCTTTTCTTCTTTTTTTCCTTTTTCTATCAATCCTAAACTTTATAACTTGGATTGCTTCATCCTAATGAGTAGCCCTGCCCATTGCCGTTTCCTTTTGTACAAACCGCATACAAACAAAACAAACCTCATACGATAGATTCATAATCAAAGGCAAGAACTTGCGCAGGTTATTCGCTACTTCATGTTTCTGTCGTGTTTCATGCCAATAATCGAACATTGATAAACTCATAGTATGAATTAATTGATAAAACAAATTTAGTTACGACACGGGATCAGGATCCTACATCCTAGATGACCAAGCAACATCGCCAAAACATCACAAGATTCAAGGAACATTGTACAAGAAAAAAAGTAACAGGCGGGTCAAGGAATAGAATAACACACCTAGTGCGATTGACACCGGAAGAGCTCGCAAAGCTTTCTGATAAAACGCCAAAAGCATCAGAGTAACTCCCAAACCAGCTAAGCTTAACACGCATAAACAGTCATAAAATCGTACATTGCTGCTCTCCCAACCAATACACTACAGAAGATGAAGTACCCCAACCCAGGCTTGATAGCCCCAGTTGAACCCAATCCAATACCTTCTAGGAGCAGATTTTCAGGGGATGTAGTAGCATTTTCCTGTCTATGCAATGGCACACTAATCCTTCGATCAATTAATGGGGCAGAAAGATCATTATCCCTCCCCAAAACCCGCCCTTCCTCAGCTATAATCAATCTTGTGCTGTTACCATCACTACCTACAGAATTAACGGCCTCATCAGTCAAGTTTGAATCCGGATGACCATTAGAGTTCAAACTCGGATTAACATTAGTCCTGGTATCCAAACTCTCATCTGCTCCATCTCCTGCATTAGTCCTTTGTCTCCATACCCTCCTTCTAACTACACCGTTTCTCAAGTCAGAATCAACCTTTGTCACAGGCCTAGCCTCGTAAACCAATGCAGGGATATCTTCATCCCTGGAGATTGCAAGCTCTACCAAAATCCTTAATGGCTCAACAGGCAACAAAATAGCAGCAAGGTCATACAATGCCATGGCAATTAACAGTGCGCAAGTAGTCCATTCGGGCAAACACTTAAACGTCTTAACACTCACTACACCCAACCTATAACCCTCCATTAAATCTAAAACCACTTGTGGATTTTCCCTAATCTTGAACAAGTCACAAGCTTTACTATACATATAGGATCTATGCGTATAACTCGACTGACAACCCACCCAGACAAAAAGCCTGAGACCCATTTGAGACTTGCCAACCGAACACCTCCTCAAAACCTCGTTGACACACGTGCCGTCCAATTTGGGTTTCATCGAATTCAAGGCTCAAACATTCCCAGAAAGAAGAAAACACAATAAAGAAAACTTCTTGCAATAACAACACTCCATAAAAGCCGAATCTCTTGTAGATGGAAAAGCAAAATCTTCCAATGTCGATGTTCTAATCAAAAACAACGATTCATCAACAACGGTTAACAGGAAACCAAAAATATGAATCAACAGTATGGATCAACAATTGATTAATCCCGTATCTATCAACACTACACAAACAAAGGCTTCTAAACCATTTTGAATTTAAAGCCCAGATTACCTCCACGCAAAAAGTCCACAAGGCTGCCTCCAAAGTCAAAGTTGTCGAAATCCTATTTAGTTGCCAATTCTGTCCAAAGTTCGAGATGTATCTTCGCCAGTGCAAATGGCACTAGGCGTTCATATTCCCTCATGATCTCCTTGTCTTTGACGACGGATTGTTTGATGGATTGTTTACCTTTATGCACCACCGTATTTCTCATAAACAAGCAGAGGCCATATGGAGTATGGTAATGTTGTTGCATGTCGGGGAATACCAGATTCTTCTTTATAGAAGGCTGTGATGACTTGCCCAGTTCTTGTTCCCAACCAACCACGCTGGATGGTCCCACATTCAAGCGAAGAGCCTATAAGAATATTAACAATCGATTAGAAATTATAGAATAGGCAAAAAAAAACTCATGGCTAGATGTTATCACATACAAAAACTACCTGCGTAAACTTCGAAGTGTTGTTGTCGTATAAGTCGTGGAGCTTATACATAAATTTGGAGGATTCCCCCTTTTTGAAAAGTATGGGGTGCGTGAATATTGCAAAAACACCGCTTTTGAAATCATTCTTCAACAGCTCCTGATACCTTTCGTGCAGGAAAAATTTTAGGAGTGTTTTTCCAGGATTTGCATCTCCAAAACACGAAAAACCGAACTCTGGTTTTGCTCTGTCCTCAAAACACCACCGGATAAGACCGATGAAGTCAACTACATTCTTTCTCATCTCTCCACCAGAACCATCCACAGCCTTCTCGGGAAAGTACACATGAGGTTCACACCTCAAACCCACTTCTTCCACTTCTACTTCAATCTTCCAAAAATCGGGTATGAACTGATTTGCTTCAAAGAGCAAAGAGAGTCTCCTTCGGATCAGGAAGATAATCTCGCTCGCAAGCTTGGAGAGGGTGATGAGGTCAGAACCCTTCCTCTTGCAGAAGAGAGAATCACAAGGCAACTCACAGAAAAAATCAAGGATTTTAAGCCTCGGTATATTAAGAGCAACCTTCATGGTGTTTGCTTTCTGGGTTTTTCGGGTTAGTATTCAGAGGAGAAGAAGAGAGGGTTGGTTTTTTTGGTTGGATTTGGGGAGGAGAAGAAGAAAGCTACTCTTTGCAAGAAGAACGAGTAGAGAGACGAGTCTGGGTTTTTTCTGTAGAGAGGAAGAAGTATTTCTGTGGGTTTTTGATTTATTTTGGGTTCCGTTAGTATTGATTTTGTGTTTTAGGGAACAAAAGAAGAAGGAGAAGAAGAAGTTGGATTCGACCGTTAGGAAATTTTCTTTCGGGCAGGGGAGAAGAAGACGTTTTTCGAATTTTGATTTTGGGATTTTCGGTTATGGTCTTTAACTTTGTAGTGGAATGGTTCACTTTGGAAAGGGGAAGGTGATGTCTCTGGGTTTTTCGGGTTTAGTTGGAACGACTATTTCGGGTTTTTCAATTTTGAAAAATTTTAGGAGTGTTTTTCCAGGATTTGCATCTCCAAAACACGAAAAACCGAACTCTGATTTTGCTCTGTCCTCAAAACACCACCGGATAAGACCGATGAAGTCAACTACATTCTTTCTCATCTCTCTATCAGAATCATCCACAGCCTTCTCGGGAAAGTACACATGAGGTTCACACCTCAAACCCACTTCTTCCACCTCTACTTCAATCTTCCAAAAATCGGGTATGAACTGATTTGCTTCAAAGAGCAAAGAGAGTCTCCTTCGGATCAGGAAGATAATCTCGCTCGCAAGCTTGGAGAGGGTGATGAGGTCAGAACCCTTCCTCTTGCAGAAGAGAGAATCACGGGGCAACTCACAAAAAAAATCAAGGATTTTAAGCCTCGGTATATTAAGAGCAACCTTCATAGTGTTTGCTTTCTGGGTTTTTTCGGGTTAGTATTCAGAGGAGAAGAAGAGAGGGTTGGTTTTTTTGGTTGGATTTGGGGAGAAGAAGAAGAAAGCTACTCTTTGCAAGAAGAACGAGTAGAGAGACGAGTCTGGGTTTTTTCTGTAGAGAGGAAGAAGTATTTCTGTGGGTTTTTGATTTATTTTGGGTTCCGTTAGTATTGATTTTGTGTTTTAGGGAACAAAAGAAGAAGGAGAAGAAGAAGTTGGATTCGACCGTTAGGAAATTTTCTTTCGGGCAGGGGAGAAGAAGACGTTTTTCGAATTTTGATTTTGGGATTTTCGGTTATGGTCTTTAACTTTGTAGTGGAATGGTTCACTTTGGAAAGGGGAAGGTGATGTCTCTGGGTTTTTCGGGTTTAGTTGGAACGACTATTTCGGGTTTTTCAATTTTGAAAAATTTTAGGAGTGTTTTTCCAGGATTTGCATCTCCAAAACACGAAAAACCGAACTCTGATTTTGCTCTGTCCTCAAAACACCACCGGATAAGACCGATGAAGTCAACTACATTCTTTCTCATCTCTCTATCAGAATCATCCACAGCCTTCTCGGGAAAGTACACATGAGGTTCACACCTCAAACCCACTTCTTCCACCTCTACTTCAATCTTCCAAAAATCGGGTATGAACTGATTTGCTTCAAAGAGCAAAGAGAGTCTCCTTCGGATCAGGAAGATAATCTCGCTCGCAAGCTTGGAGAGGGTGATGAGGTCAGAACCCTTCCTCTTGCAGAAGAGAGAATCACGGGGCAACTCACAAAAAAAATCAAGGATTTTAAGCCTCGGTATATTAAGAGCAACCTTCATAGTGTTTGCTTTCTGGGTTTTTTCGGGTTAGTATTCAGAGGAGAAGAAGAGAGGGTTGGTTTTTTTGGTTGGATTTGGGGAGAAGAAGAAGAAAGCTACTCTTTGCAAGAAGAACGAGTAGAGAGACGAGTCTGGGTTTTTTCTGTAGAGAGGAAGAAGTATTTCTGTGGGTTTTTGATTTATTTTGGGTTCCGTTAGTATTGATTTTGTGTTTTAGGGAACAAAAGAAGAAGGAGAAGAAGAAGTTGGATTCGACCGTTAGGAAATTTTCTTTCGGGCAGGGGAGAAGAAGACGTTTTTCGAATTTTGATTTTGGGATTTTCGGTTATGGTCTTTAACTTTGTAGTGGAATGGTTCACTTTGGAAAGGGGAAGGTGATGTCTCTGGGTTTTTCGGGTTTAGTTGGAACGACTATTT
>JAKUCV010000850.1:22533-64031 GCA_028386065.3 Turnera subulata | reverse complement strand
TTTTTTTATACATCAAATAAAATTATAAATTGCAGAATGATAATATAATAATATTTTAAAGCATTTATAGAAGTATTTTTGGATAATTTTAGTAACTTTAGCCTTAAATATTGGATAAGTCTTATATTAAATCAGTAAAATATCTATACCCTAAATATAATCGGGTCATAAACAGGTACCTATCGGGTTGGCGGGTCAACCCGCTACCTGACCTGCTAATTTCGTGCCGTGTCGGGTCGACCCAGTTAACTAAACGGGTTGGAAATCTCTGACCTATACCTGCTAATTTCGTGTCGGGTTCGTGTCGGGTTGTCGTGTCAATACCCGTTTTGCCAGGTCTAGTTTTAAGTACGATGTTTGTGTAATAAGCATTTTTATTTTATTTTGTTTTAGTTTCAATTTTAGTGAGAGAAATTAGAGAGAGATGCTCTCAACCCCTTTTTCCCCAATTCTCCAAACCTAATTCTAATTCAACCCAACCCGCCCCGCCCCGCCGCACACCCTTTCCCATCGAAATCGAAATCGAAATCGGCTTATCAATCAACTCTCTCTCTCTTTACCCTTTTCTTCTGGAGAGATATGGGTGTCATGGTAAATGGGCGGGGCTCCCGAGAGAAGCCTAAAGTGTCTCTGAAAAAGGGTGCTCCATGTTCCCCGACGCCTCTTTCGCTATTTCTACTATTCCCATCCTTAGAGTGATGAAGAGATGGTGGATGTCAATTGTCAAGCCTCTTGCAATTCCCGGTGTTCATAGTGTAGGAAGCTTGGGTGATGGAGGTTTGGATGTTTTCGTAGCTCAAAGCAAAACATGTTTTTCTTGAGATAAGCTTCTCCGTGTTTCTTGGGTTTTTGAGAAATTGCTTTAATTGTCAGTTTCTGGATATGCTTCAGAGAATTTGGGTTTTGGATTTTGTTGTGTTATCTGATCTGGTGCTTCAATTATATGGTTATTTCTTCTGGGTAGGTTGCGTTTGTTGAGTTTTGTGTCATGAGTCGTAGTTTCTTATAGTCTTCTCTTGGTTTCTGATCATTTCACATTTGTTGCTGGATAGTATTAGTAAGTGCTTTGTTGTAACAGAGCTGTGCTAGTGGTTTTATTGTTAGCTTTGGGCTATGGGTTTTGAAGCAAACGGTTGTTTGCTGTGCTTTAGTTGCTTGTTCTTGAAGTGGTATGCCTTTGTTCTGGTAGGGATTTTTGGAGAAGGCACAGGAGGAAGATTCTGGTTACAGGAGGTGTTTTAGGAAGTGGGTATCTTCTGTACAGACTATATGATGGTCACCAGCGCAGACTTGCTGATTTGGAGAGAGAACTTGCTCGTCAACGGGAAAATGATGAACTCATTAAGGCCCAGTTAAGCGTAACTGAAAATCTTACTTACTTTTCCTTTCTTGGATAGGGTTGGGTGTGGAGAAGAATAGTTTCTTTTATTTTGGAAGAACATTAGAACTCAGTACTTATGCTCTTTGGCTTTGACCAATAATGACAGAATGCATGCCCATTTCGAGAATGTTCAGAGAATTGCTGATACTACAACTTTGCCTCATGCAATGCATTACTTAAGTACCCGGATAGAAGAAGAATTGGACCTTTCACACCTAACTGAGAGACTTATGAAAGGAAAAGGTCAACCCAACACCATGTCATCGTCTGAGAAACTTGAGCTATGGGAAAGACTTAAGATTCTAAGTATGAAGCTGCACCTGTAAAATTGTAATTTCCAATTCTTTTTTTCCAGTGCATTATCAGAAGTTGCCTTCTATTTTATCCTGAATGTATGGCTTTCATTGCTGCAGGTTTTACAAGAATGGTGGTATCGCTGTGTGCTATAACAATACCTAGCTTATATATCAGAGTTCAAGTGAATATTCTAGGAAGACACTTATGTATTGATACTGCACGTGGTCTTGGAAGCTTGGATTTAGTTGTAAGTGTCCCTATCTATAAACTTCTGCTCGTGCTCTGCTTGTCAGTTTTCGTTTCCATATCTTGTGCTTCTGTATGCCACCACCTATTCTATCAATTTAGTGCAATTCAAATAATTTATGTATTGAAAAGCTGGAATTCTCTTGAGTCAGTTCCAGTTGCTGTTTGATCTATACTCTAAAGGTATCAATTGGATTCTTTAAATGGCCCCAATTAATTTTTGTCTTGTGCCACCTCTATGGTATTGGTGGAATATCTGTGCTCCCAAGCTGCATTGCTGTGTTTGGATTTTAAGATTGGAGTTCTCTTAAAATAGACTTCTTTTAAAAAGAAGCATTGGAAATGTGTAGAGCTGCTTTTCAGTGTTGCCAATTTTGCACTCCGAATGCTGATATAGCAACATTTCTTAATGATCAGTTGTGTACATTAATTGTGCACGTCACTGGACTGGTATAGAGGTTTTAGTCTATCAAGCCATATAAGGAATCGTGGAAAGCAGTTGAATGTTTTGGTGCTGCGCGGGAAAGTGGAGTTTTGAATGGTTTCTGAGATTTTTGAAACCTTTGGGATATTGTATAGCTTGCAGCTGAACAAATAATCAAGAAAGATCTCACTAATACAATTACAACCCTGTAGAGCTGAGTCTGTGTGGGAGGCTAGGAGCATATGCAACAAGTTTGTGATTTTATTTGTCCCTCTTGTAAACAATGATAAGGATGCTGGTCTTCAGGTATAATATGGACAGATAGGCGTCGTCTTTCTGTAGTAAATTCCAGTGCTCACAGAGAGTGGAGACGCAGAATTTTTAGTGCCTGAAAACTTAGACAAGATACAAGGTGTTCTGGAAATACAAGAGGACTAACAAGGAGCAGTCTTTTGATCAAGAGTTTGAGAAATACAACGAAGCTCTTAGAGTGAGTTGCTTGGAAGGCTATCCTGTTAGGGTCGTGAGGTAAATGCTAAACTCTAAAGTTCAATATTTAATCTTTTCCTCTATCTTCTAAGTGCTTGTGTCATGAATTCTTGATTTCCTGTTGTTTCATTGTTTTTGCTTTATCATCTTAGCATGCCATCTCTCTCACTCAAATACTACTATGCTTTTGTATGGTGCTATTTTGCTTACTTGATATGCATTTCTTCATAATTCAACAAAAGAAACAATGACTAAGGATCCCTTCTCTGGTTCTTTTTGTCAGTTATTTCAAATCAGAATTTCTTAGATCCAAAAGTTTGAAGAATGTCTTATATACACCATTCTTATCATATCTATCATTAGAAATGTTGTTTAGAACTTTAAAAATATATTCTCCATTGTGTAGTTTGTCTTACAATCCCCTCTTTTGAAGTGTGCTGCTGCAAACAAATGAGTATTTTATCTGCTTAATGTTGGTAAATGGTTTTACATTTAGAAGGGCTCCTTTTGTTGAAAAGTTTTTCTAGCATTCTAGGTGGGAACTATCTGGCAAATTTTTAGATATGCAAGTCTGCCCACTGTCCTGTTTAGGTATTATGTGCATTAGACCATGTTGTTCCATATGCTTTGTCACTATACTCGTCATCCTACTTATGCCATCTCTTTCAATTTGAAATTTGACCTTGCCCTGCCCCACTGCCAAATGCAGTAAATACTCACGTGTTCGAAAGTGGACCCATGGTTTAACTGGCGGCAAAGACCTCATAGCTGTTATAAGGGCCTCTGGAGCTTTTAGTCGTCTTCGGAGTCCATTAAGTTCGTCTGATTCAGGTATTGTTGGGGAGCAATTGATCGAGAAGATTCTTACTGTAAGAGGTATTCTTCCTTCCTTTTTTTCATTTCTTTTTCGGTAAAGATGTCAGAGATATGCTTGATGTCAAAGGTCTGATGGCATTCATTCTAGTGTCCATCCTCTTCGTTCGTTGATGTGTAAAGAGCAGTATTTCCCCCTCCAAACATCATAGAGGATCATATAGGCAACAAAATTTGCTAGAAACTATGGTATGCATCTGGTAAAGTAAAAGATTTCATTTTGAGAATACTACTTATATAGTTTCCTCCCCTTTCCGGATGTAGGCTGGATAATCTCATAATGGAAGTTCCATAAGGAACTCGAAGGAACCTGGGGGTTCTAATAAGACAACTATTGCAGCGTACATAGAGGTAATCTTTTGATTTTGTGCATTCCATAGTATTGAACATCATACTGCTTTCTTTGAGTATGTTAAATCCAAGCAGCAGCCATAGATGATGAATGGTCTACCAGAAGTTGGTTGTGAGAGATACAATACAAAAGTTGTCATGGTAATGGAGAAGTTGGCAGGGCCCTGGAGCTTTAAGAACTGCTCAAATTTTGAATTATAATAATTTGAGATTTATTGTCCAAAAGGAGTTTTTCTTCTAGGATCCTTTGAGGTTCTTTTGACATCTGAACCCCGTTTTTACTTTGTAGGAACAATACGTTGCGCCTGATGACTTTAAGAGATTATTATCAGCAAAACTGAAAGTAACTGATGGCAAATGGCAAACCCATCAAGGTAATTGTCTTTCTTCTTGTGGTCAAGTGATGTCCATGAAAGCCATGAATGAAATGCAACAGTGAATCACCTCTTATGCTGTCAAATTTTTCTACCTTTTCGTTCTGAATTATTGTTATTTTCAAAGTTGGATATGATGGAAATTGTGAGGTCTCGTCGAAAATGCTTCGCTGCATTGTATTTACAATTCTATAGGCACATGCCTGCATTCACCTTTTTTATGATAGCTTGTCATATTAGGCGGTGTTATCAGGGCTTGTGTTATGTGCATTGTTAAAATGTATCAGAACTTGTGTTAGGTGCATTGTTAACATGTATTGAGGACTCTGGGACATTAACATCTGTTTTCCACATCTTGATTCTGTTCCTTTTTCACCTCTGGTTTATCTTCTCTCTCTACCTTTACCATGTCAGCCTGGCGTTGGGCAAAGCTGATGTTTAAGAATAGAGATTGCCTGAAAGAGGTGACCAGTTTGCTAAATTCTTTTCACAAGTCAAAGCATATTTGGCTGGCAAACCTTATGGTTAGATTTATCTTTAAGGTGGGATAAAAACGTACTTAGAACTGCACTGTGGTACCATAATGGTAATAGTGTATTTTGCTTTTGAGCATATTTGTGCAAAATTTGTTTGTCCTGTTTCCCTTAGGCAAAATCCATTGCCCCCAAGTATTGGAATTGTATATTGTGTTTGCTCTTTTACGAGATTTTCCATCAAAATTGAAATACCCTGATGATAGTTTCTTCTTTCAGTACAAGTTCTGCCCGGGATGCTGTCTATCAGTTCGTTCTCTTGATAATTTTGGATTGTAATTTCACCTTAATGTTCTTGCAGGTTAGGCGTAGGTATGGGATTGCACCTGCTTCAACATTTTCCCAGAGGAGGAAGCTGTCAATCCCATTATTGGAGGGTTGACCGGGAATGTCTTCAAACGTTGCAAGGGATGATTTCAATATGCTTACAAAGTCTCAAATTGACTTGGAGATTGCCCGAATGAAGACCATGACTCCACAGGAAGCTGCTAGAGCAGCAGCTCGAGCAGTTGCAGATGCTGAGCCAGCCATAGCAGATGCTGAAGAGGCAGAAAGGGAGGCTGATGCAAAAGCAGCACAGCCATTTGCAGAAGCAGCACAAAAGACGTATAAAGGAAGACCCTCTGGTAAAATGGTAAATGCCATTAACCTCCTTGAGATGTAAATATTATGTTAGGAACTTGATCTTCAGAGCTTCAGAAGTCATGTTTGGTTTTTGGGATAATATGCAGATGATCTGAGCTTGATGGAAATTTGCAAACATGGAGAATCCAGGGGTGGTGATGACACATTCTTTGTCTGCTGACATTTTGGGTTTCTGTACATACGACAAACAGCTTTGGAGGGTTATGGTGCATTAGGTGTTTATGAGTACCTTTTGACGTACCACTGGCAGATTTAAATGTCAATTTAAACCAATTAGTTTTCCCTTGAAGTTTTTGTTTTGCTGTAAATATCTATCCGCTGTCTATGGCTTTCTGGAAATGCAACATGAAGGAGTGTGAGCTAGAGGTTCCAGCTGCGATTAATTGCTTGTAGTCCTTTCTTTTTGGTGTTCATGAAATTTCCTGTGATCAAGGAATGTCACTCATCTGGCACAAACTGCTTGTCCTTCTCACTTTAGAGTTTTGTAAAGTACATTAAGCGAAAAAGGAATGTTTTTAGCCGGAATAATTTGTCCAAGGTCTCATTGTAATAAATACGAATAAAGTTTATGTTGTCATTATTAATCTCTAGGGAAGGAATAACATGTCCTATATTATTTTCCCTGCGGACATATAAATTTTTCCCAAGGCCTTGGCTAAAGCTGCAATGAGTGCACAGTTTCTCGGCCAACCAAATCTGTATTCTCTAGAGAAAATTAGAACAGAAGATATACTATGACTATCATACATTTACAGGGGCTGCATCTTTGTTACAATCATCAATATTTACATTCTGGAAATGACAGAGATTAGTTGACATATGCCTAATACAATATATTTACTCTTTAATAACTTCTTCATGCTTGTTTTTCCTGCTTCTGCCATATAGACCAAGGTGAAACAAGAACTGCATTCCACCAGAAGGGAATGCCAAGCATTATAAAATGTTTGCTTGGATCGCTTTAATTCCCTGCACAGTTCTCATCTTGAGAGCTAACAGCGTTATAGTAAAGGCAGGATGGCCCGCCATCAAATTTAGAAACCACTTGATGAGGTAACAATCCACAGTAGTGTTTCCCGAGTCTGGCAATGCAAATATCAATGATTTTCCTGAATAATCCATCTTCCTTGATCAGTGGCTGCTCCACGAAATCAACAAGAGGCATCCACTGCAAGTCCAAGAAGTAGGTCGACCCCCTAGTTAGAAAGTGGTCATGATTTTCAATGTATATGCCTAGTGTGACAGTGAACTCCAATTTCATGGATGCACTGGGAACTGATATCTTAGAAAGCTAACTCCATAATTAGACCGAGGGGAACACGGTCGGATAAATTGGAGACATGCACAAATGATTCCTGCTAAAACTAAAATGTGCAGAACCTATATGTAGACAACAATTCAGTCATTTTGCTTTAGTGGTTGAAATGCTAGGAGATGGATGGTACATTGAAGCAAAGTGCAGACCAATCCCAAAACCTTTTCTGCAATAGGTAGTTTCATTTCATGAAAGAATTGAATAGTGTGAAGCTAACTTTCTAAATCTAAGGTACTCACCTTGGCAGCTTGAATTTCATGATCATCAACATTGATCTGAGTTGACAAGGGTTTCAGCATGCAGACAAAGAACAAATCTGATTTGTCAAAAGCCAGATTATGAGCATGCCTGAAATGGAGTTACAGAGGGACAGTGGCATTAGTGCTCGTCTGACTCCATGAAAGAGGGCCCAAGCTTCACCAACTAGGGGTGACGAGCAGTAGCAACAAGATTGGATGGTGTCTAAGACATGTCCAGACCAGTCCCTGATCACCCCGCCTACACCTGTGGGAGTTGACACATCTTGAAAAGATGCATCAGTATTGACTTTGAACCAACCTTCAGCTGGAGGGGACCATCTTAAGGCAGATTCATCATTCGTAGAAAAGGATCGTGGCTGTGATTGTCGCTGTGCAAACAGCTCTTCAGACAATCTATAAGCCCTTCTTGCTGTTTTGATTGGACAAGCAGGACCTTGACCCATAACAGCAGTGTTTCTTGATTTCCATATCTCCCAAAGTAAATAAGCGATGTGCTCCAGGATTGGGATTTGAGAATGCTTCATTCTTGCCTTAGTTTTCTCCACCAACTTCTCAATTCCTGAAAACCATCTTCACATGGTCTATATCCAACAGAGCTGGCCATCCAAGTAGTCCTTGCATGATCACAAAAGAGTAGCGCATGATCAACCGTTTCAGGGTAGTTACCACACAGTGTACAGATATCAGAAGTAGCAATATTATGTCGGTCTAGGCTGGACATAGTTGGTAGTGCATAATTAAACATGGAGAAGGTTTAGTATAATGCCATAATAGACGATCTGGATGGGTGGAAGGGCCAAGGGGGATCATCTTGATGGCGTGCCTAATAGGCGGTGGAAAAATAGATAAGCTCTGCAGGTTCCAAGTTTGATTCCCAAGAGTTAGATCACTGACTGTTTTGAAGGGGCAATCAGGTGGCCTAGGGGAATAAATCTTGAAACGATCCAAGGATGGGATCATCCCAAATATCAACATTATGTCCACCAACAATGTTCCATCTCAAACCTTCAGGCAAGCACTGCCCTACCCTCCAGTAAGTTTTTCCATGCCCAGCTTGGACAACCTCCAATAGTAGTGCTGTTAATTGACTGGCCAGAGGCAATACCTTAATCATGGAGAAGGTTTTTTGATAACCTCAGCTTCTCCCACAGAAGCCTCGCCAAAGAGGAGGGTGTCGTCAGAGAAATTCCAAATGAAAGTTCATGCTGTTTGTGCTTTTCGTTCTCCCTTTTCTCATATTAGAAGAATATCTGACACTAAGATTAATTTCTTTCAGACTTGATTGATTATCGTTAAGATGGACACGCTACCAACTGTATTTTTCCTTTATAACAGAAGATCTTGTAGAAAATATCAAAGGCATCAATTCCCAAAAAAATCTAACTTTTGGAAAAGATATCAACAATTACAAATGTGCAGACTGCAGACTGATGGCCAACACACATTGAGAAATAAAAAAGGAAATATCTCATACATCATCATAGAAGTTAAGAAAATATCTTATGCATCATTAAGATATTTTACTTCTCTTTCATACCACTGATTCTATTGTCAGAACTATGCCTGCCTACTCAGGCATGGGCCATCCTCAAGAATCTGTACAAATGGCATTGCCTGTTTCTTGCCTGCCTGTTGATTGTTTATGGGATAATGGAGGTTAGGCTGGCCTATGTCCTCTATTATTTCCCTGCCGACATCTAATTTTTCCTAAGGCCTTGGCTAAAGCTGCAATGGGTTCACAGTTTCTTGGCCAACCAAATCTGTATTCTCCAGAGAAAATTAGAACAGGACATATATTAGTAACAGGAGATATACTATATATGACTATCATACATTTACAGCAGCTGCATCTTTGTTACAATCATCAATATTTACATTCTTGAAATGTTATAGATTAGTTGACATATGCCTAATACAATATGTTTACTCTTTAATAACTTCTTCTCCCATGCTTGTTTTCCTGCTGCTGCCCTATAGACGTCCCTGCACAGGTCTCATCTTGAGGGAATGCCAAGCATTATAAAATGTTTGCTTGGATGGCTTCAATTCCCTGCACAGGTCTCATCTTGAGAGCTAACAACGTTGTAGTAAAGGCAGGATGGCCTGCCATCAAATTTAGAAACCACTTGATGAGGTAACAATCCACAGTAGTGTTTCCCGAGTCTGGCAATACAAATATCAATAATTTTCCTGAATAATCCATCTTCCTTGATCAGTGGCTGCTCCACGAATTCGACAAGAGGCATCCACTGCAAGACCAAGAAGTAGGTAGACCACCTAGTTAGAAAGTGGTCATGATTTTCAATGTATGTG
Source organism: Turnera subulata (assembly GCA_028386065.3). Classification (NCBI taxonomy): domain Eukaryota; kingdom Viridiplantae; phylum Streptophyta; class Magnoliopsida; order Malpighiales; family Passifloraceae; genus Turnera; species Turnera subulata. The sequence goes on along the minus strand of JAKUCV010000850.1, from coordinate 54,530 downwards.
CATAGTGTGACAGTGAACTCCAATTTCATGGATGCACAGGGAACTGAAAGCTTATTTTCAAGGCTAACTCCATAATTAGACCGAGAGGATTAGGTTAGGGTCGGATAGATTGGAGACATGCACAAACGATTCCTGCTCAAACTAAAATATATGTAGACAACAATGCAAAGCCATTTTGCATTAGTGGTAGAAACTTGAAAGGCTAGGAGATGGATGGTACATTGAAGCAAAGTGCAGACCAATCCCAAAACCTTTTTTGCATAGGTAGTTCCATTTCATGAAAGAATTGACTAGTGTGAAGCTAACTTTCTTAATCTAAGGTACTCACCTTGGCAGCTTGAATTTCATGATCATCAACATTGATCTGAGTCGACAAGGGTTTCAGCATGCAGACAAAGAACAAATCTGATTTGTCAAAAGCCAGATTATGAGCATGCCTGAAATGGAGTTACAGAGGGACAGTGGCATTAGTGATTCGGAAAACGTTACATTGTATCCACTATTGCAGTTTCAAGATGATTACTTTTGGTAAAAACTTTAAAACCAACTACCCTATTTTCAGGCCAGTAAGTGCAAGATTAGCTGAACATATATATAAAGCATTCTAGGTAGATCAAGTCATGATAAGTGACAAGATATTTGGAACTAGATGATCCATGTGCCTAAACGATCATTGATTTTGCATGTCTTCTATACGTTGTAAAGAATTTTTGCTATTACCTGAATGCTATCACCTCCAGGAAGTCGGTATCAACCTGCAGTTAAAACAAAAAGGAGCACATATCATAGAGATTAGAGTTGGCTATATATATATATATCCCTGAATTTTAGAGGTGAAACATTTGAAGTACAAGATTTTACCCCAGTTTCTTCCTTGACTTCTCTTACAGCACCACTATAAATCTCCTCAGACTGATAGAACAGATAGAGAAATTTAGAAACTGAGTCGCTAACGCTGTTTTCCATCTATATTCTCACTAATTGACAAGTTCACTATTCAAACTTCAATGGTTTACCTCAAGAATGAAACCAGTAGGTATTTTCCAGAGGCCATCAGATGATGGAGCACAGAATTTCTCTTGTACTACAAGAACCTGCAAGTGATTGGCAGAAGCATTTCCATTCAAAAAAGATATAGATGCACACAGAAAAGCTCGGCTTAGTTGTTTAAAAAGTCATCTTAAATGCGAAAGAACTAGCCCATGCAGCAAAATCTTACTGTAAAGTAAGGTTTTTTTAGCTTCCTAGTTTTCTCTTCTATTAAGTTCAACCACATTCTACGTACGAATTTAAGAAATGTACAGGCTAGAACACAAAACAAAATGGTACTAATACACCACAACGCAACCCTACACGCCCCTACATCAGTTAAAAGCCATCTGGATATTGGATAAACCAGAACCTAAAGATAATGGCAGCATATCCATACCTCCATGTTGTCATTGATAACAAATCCACCCACTCCAACTTGATGTGAAGCATTTGCAGGAAGGAGACAAGGGCCTTCAGGAATCCAGTGAGTCAGCATTAGGTATCCTCGCTCCGCGTGGTGGTACTCAAAACCTTCCTGTTAAATCACTCATCAGATGAAATACTATGGCCGATGATGATAGAGAAGCTAGCATTATATTATAATCATTGAAGGAATATGAATCTCATGACTCATTCACTAGTCCTTTCAGTTCAGATGCCAAAGGCTAAAATGTTAAGTCCTCCCTTTAAAGTCAACAATTCAGTCTGTGAACTCAGGGCAGCAGAAGTTACCTTCACAGCAACTGGAACAAGCTCTGATCTTTCCACTGGCAACTTGAGCCAAATTCCTTTCTTTCCCTGAAGCATTAACAGTTGACTTATTGAGGTACTACTTAACTTGAAATCAAGTCAAGATTATGTAGTTCATTAACAAAATCAATTAACAACAGCATCACAAGCAAACAAAGAGCCATAACATTTCACATATGAACTGACCTTCAATTTCCACTGCGAAAGGGAAAAGCTAAGCATAGAACCAAATGCATCTGGATTAGCAGGTAGTCTCTCAGGATCAATCACAACACCCCCATATTCATCATCAGATGCATCAAGTAGTTTATTACTTCTCGAAAAATGTCTTGAACTGGCAACATTTGTCCCATGAAACCCAAAGAAAGAACAATCTGGTACAATCTTTTCTTCATTAACAGAAGTACTAGACTTCTGTGAGATATAGCTACCATTCGAAGTTCTCCAAGATGCCTTTGCAACTACACCTAAAACATAAGCCAGACAAAAAGAAATGTCCTGCTAAGAACTTCACATAAACATGTAGAAACACTGAAATCTGCAAGTTCCACTTGGCAGAAGAAGAAACATTAAACACTTACCTCTGCAGGAACTGAACTCAGGAGAGAATCTAACACCAACTGCTTGTCTGAAACTAGAAAATGAGCTTGAATGTGTCTTTGCTGCCATGAGGGATACCTCAGATGATGAAGACAGTGACTTGCAATCAAACAACTTTAACTCCATCATCAAAAAACTGTACTACCCAAATCCCAACTACCTTGTCAAACACTGACCACAACTCCCACAGGTCAAGTAGTGGTAGTAATATTTTCAACTTCTCTTTATACAGCTTTAACTAACAAGTAAACAACACTAAACAGCTAGCTAGCTCCACCACCAAAAATATCTTAATCCAAACAAGAAAACTCTCTAGTACTCACCGTAATCCGGATTCAACTAGAGATACCATTGCATAATATATAACGAGTAAAAATTTCTTACAAGTTTCTAAATTGACAAGACTTAAGTGAAGCTTATAACTTGATTCAGTTAATGGTATCCCAAATGCCAAACTAAACTTAGTGGAAATCCTGCCTAAGATGTGGAGAGAAATGTGTGGCTTGTGTTAATGACAAGCAAAGGTAGGCAAAAAGAAGCATCAAACTATAAAAAGATCTTCCATGTAATGATATAATGAAGTAAAAAAGAAACAAGGGTATAAACCAAAATTGCCTAATAACATTAATTAGAAGGACAAAAGGAGCAGTGGAGTCGCTATATGTGTGAAAGTGGAGGGAGTGTGTTCAAATACTAGTTGTTTGGAGGCGAACGCGCCATTGAAGGGATGTGTGTGAACATGACAAACACATGATTTTCGTTTTCTCTTAGTGGATTTAAGAGTGTGGATTCAAGCATATTCCTTTCTAACTAGGAAGACAACTAGCTAGGTGTGGCCAAGGTGATGTTTTTGGGTGGATTTTGCATGCTGACAATATAATAGTCCATGAAATTACGCGGGTGGTGGTTTGCATTTGCAAGTGTGGAATACTATGTTCTACATTACTTTTAAAAAATTTACTACTTTACTACTTTATTACTTGATTTGAGATTAGTTGTTGCTTTAGTTTTGTTAGAAACTTCTTTTCCTTTTTTTTTTACTTCTGTCACCATGATTCATGCCACCTTGTTATCATAAAGTTAAAGTTTATTAAGCATGCAAAGATACACCAAGCTTCTTCTTAGATTATGCCTTAAAATAAGCTCATGTGAAATACTGTACAATTTAACTTGTCTGACCCAATAATCCCTAAGATTCATAATTTAGCTTAGATTTCTAAGTTATCCTCATCAATGTCTTTTTCCCAAAATAATTTTACTCTCAGTATGAAATTATACATACTCCAATGGGATATTACACATATTCTCACTAATATATCACATATTAGGATATACAAATCATTTAGTCTTCTTCAAATCTGTATATATAAACTTAATTATGAGACTCTTTAGATAATTATTTTATCAAATTGGAAAAAAAATTCATCTTTTTTCTAGTAAAAGAAAGCCAGCATTTCTAAATTTCTGATGATCTAATATCGGTCAATCTATGATCTAATTTCTTTGATTTTTTTCTTTTCTCTTGACGCGTGGAAGCTACGCACAGGACAGGGCGTGGTGTGAAAGATCCAACCCATCAGTGTCTAAATATAGTAAATTGGAAAAAAAACTGGTGGACAGCATTGCATCACGTGATTTCGCTATATCCTGGGCTTACGTGGATTTTGAGAGAAAATGGATGGACCTTATTTTTTTTTATTGTTTTTTTCTCTCAAAAGGGTTGATTGAAACAACAATTAATTAATTAACATAATCTTTAAACAGTTTTAAACTATAACTAAAACCTACTTTTAGACACGTCCATGTGACCTGTGATCTAGTGTAAAGAATCTGAATCAGTGAATCTTATCCTCATGGGTTCATGCCTTAAGCAATAGTTCTACTACTAGCCTAACCTAAACATCCTCGGGCTAATCAATTACATTAATACTTTTGCTTAAACATCAGTAATCCAAAAACCAACATCTGGGTCCATTCATACAATAATTTAACTTTGAAGTTATGTTGTTCAAGCAATATAGTATGGCCCTCTTTCAATGGAGGGAATCTTTTTCTGTTCTGAAGCAAGGACAGAGGATCCTCTTTGTTGATTCTGTTGATAATTAATGAACATTTTATAGTCTGTAAAATTTCTTCTTCTTTTTTTGACCACCACTGTAAAATTTCTTCACAACCAAATGACTAATGCAATTCCCATAAATCCCAAAATGCATATTTTGATTTTTTTTTTTTTTAAAAAAAACAGAGCATCAGTAGTGTCATCTTTTATCTGTAAAACCTGCCTTCAAATTTCACAATCATGATGATAACTTGGGCTTATTGAAACTTCACAGGTACCGTACCACTCAAGGATGGGAGTTTGTCAACTGGCCCAGTGGATTTCCTTGGTCCAACATCTTCATATTGTATAATTCTACACAATTAACCCCTCAGGAGCGTTACAGGCTAGAAGCATCAGATTTAACAACATTTCCCCAAAACTATACATTTTATGAACTTTGTTTATCTTTCACTCATTTTATGGGCATTGCTGATTACTTGGCTCCAGCATCTATTTGATACATTTCTTTGGCATCTTATCTTTCTTGATTGTTTGTGAACAAGTGATGCTTTATTTATTGAATAAGTCTAATGATGTCACAAGAGCGATTAGTGGTAGAGACATGATTTGCAGTTGAATATCTTACAAGAGAACTACAAAGTACAAACCATTATGATTTAGGCCATAGAGGCTTTTTTTATTACCAGTTGAGATGCATCATTTTGATCTCTAGAACCTCAATCCCGTAAGTGCTCAAGAAGCACAAAACAATGGCAACTAAAACCAAGGAAGAAACTAACAAAGGAAATGAAAGGAAAGGACAGGCGCTAGTTAATGCAGCATCAGTCGAACCCCTGCAGTGACTCCACTGCATATCTTGATCTTGTTAAGCTCTTGACCTGAGAGAGGGACCTTAGTTGGGATCATGAGCTATTGCTCATACTGTGTAATGCGGGTTGACATCTATATCTAAACCTCTTAGCTTGGCAAATGACTCTACTCTTCCTTTCAAGGTGTGAAGCTCCCTTAATCTGCAAAATATGGAAGAAGTCGTACAAGATTTGGATATCATTACTAATGAAAACAAGGTCTTAAAAAATCAAGGTTGACAGCTAACCTTGCAATCTCTGCACGTCTTTTGGCTTCTTCAGCCATGATGCTGATGTCTCTGAAGGTGTGCTTGTCAGAGTTCAGTTTTGATTCTGCAGATTTTAGGCCATGAAGTGTCCGTTGCTCGGCTGCCCACGCAGCTTCTCGAGCTTCTCTACCGAAGTCTTTTTTGGTAGTCATTGAAGTCTGAGAAGATAGGTTATCGAGTTAAAAGAAGAATTTCATCAAATGTAGAGAAAAAGACTAGACAAGGAATGTTGCTGATGCTGTGTAAACTTTTAAGGAAGAATAGGGCAATGGCTTGTAGCATTGCTCATGTTAATTAAGGTTTTGGTTTCACTCACTCTTTGGTTGTATACCAGGCTCCAAGCTTCACCACTCAATGCATATCGGACCGCAAACTTGATAGGATCGAGCAACATATAGGTTACAACGTTGTATAGCCATATAACACCGGTCCAGCGCCATCCAATCTTTCTGATACCAGCAACATCCCATGTTACAGTAGCAGATAATAATGTTGCAACCTGCATTGCTCCCAGCAATTTTATTTAGTACTCTGATAGTTGGAATGTAGGATTCAGAAAGGTCAAGTCTCTTATAATGATTTTTACTTTGAAGTAAAGATAAAGCTGGTATGGGATAACTAGTATACATTAGCTTTGTCTTACCAATTGAGCAATGATGAAAGCAGCAACCAGAAGAAGGCCCGGCCTTTCCCTGTAGGACCAGCCTCTGGATCGAGTAACAAAAATCAAAGCCTGGCTGATGGTGCTAACTTGAAGGTACACAGCTGATGCTAGCTCTCCATTCAGTACCTTGGAGACTTCTTTAATAGAGAGATCATAGTGACTCTTCCTCAAGTTTTTCACACCAAAATGTTTCTGTGGCAATGCAAGGGTGAAGTGAGGTTATGAAAAGGCTAAATCATTCTGCAGGAGATCACTTGGCATATTTTGTTGTACTTACAGCAAAGAAATTGGTCTCGTAAGTCAAAAGGAAGAAAATGACAGTCATTATGGCAAGGTATCCCCCTAACACAATCCCGGTTGCAAAGATTTCACTTAGCTTCCAACTGTCTGGCACTGGGGATGGCTTAACTCTGTCTTTGGATATTGTCATAATAGTACCTGAAAAGGTATGCAGAGAAAGGGGTTAAGGGACCATTTGTCTTGCAGGAAAAGGGATCTCAATAGACTAAATGCTTACCATCATTAAGAATGGCAATAATAAGAACCATAAATGGAGGGAAATTGAACCTCCAACATGCAGTGAGCAACATGAACCCCAGCTGTAGCACAAAACCAAACTTTTCATGAGCTGTGTTCAGGTAGAAATTAAATTTTGAATATCTGGGATCAAATAAGAAACTAAGAGCCAACAGGAAACATACCACAATACGTATTGTGATAGATACTGCATATATCTGAAATAATCAGAGGTAAACAAGAATCAGACATAACATATCAAGAAACTTAAAGCATTTGCAGTCACTAATACAGGAGGCATCAATATCAACTTACTGTGTAATTCTTCATTCTTTGGAAAATTGCACGGCTGGTTAAGACTGCACTAATGATCACACTAAGACCAGGTTCTGTCAGGACAATATCAGAAGCTCCACGAGCAGCATCAGTTGAATCTGCCACAGCAATTCCAATGTCTGCTATCTTTAAGGCTGGTGCATCATTAACCCCATCGCCTGTCATTCCAACTATGTGTTTCCTAGCCTGTAGTCTCTTCACAATCTCATACTTATGCTCTACAAAGAAGCACAGGATCAAGATGGAGCAAAAGAAACCGAAACACAAAGGTATATACTATGATGATAAGTACAAAAACCTGGGAAAACACCAGCAAAACCATCTGCATTTTCAATGAGTTCATCAACTGGTAAAACTTCACCAGCTTCCTTGTGTTCACCAAGCAAAGAGGATGAAGGATACATGTTTGTGCCCATTCCAAGCCTCCTTCCTGTCTCCTTTGCAATAGCCAACTGGTCACCTGTGATCATTTTAACACTGACACCCAGGTCTAGAGCTCTATTAATGGTTTCAGCACTGTCATGGCGTGGTGGATCGAAAAGAGGGAGAAGACCAACAAATTCCCAGGGTCCACCAGGACTGTCTTTGGTACCAGCAGGTACCTCCTGTAAATAGTAGCACTACCCTCCTTAGTATATGTCCATACGAAAAATGTTAACTTACGAACACTAGACAATTAAATGAAATTTTCATACCTGACGAGCAACTCCAAGTGATCTAAGTCCACGTTCTGCAAACTTATCAATTATAGTGTGTACTCTTTTTTCAATATCTGATCTATTCCATGCCAGATTCAGAATCTAAAATCCCCCATATAAATATCAGTATCAGCTATAGGCCCTGGTAAGAACTGAATTTGTTGAGATGCTAATTAACTACAAGTATTTTACCTGCTCTGGTGCACCTTTGCTCACTCTTCGCATCTTACCATCACTATCTATGTATGTTAGTGCTGTCCTCTTGTCAGTTGGATTGAAGGGAAGGAAGTGAACTTCTGTAATTCCAGCTCGTGCCTTACAATTGAAGAATTGAATACACTCAGGTTCTATTTTGCTTGAAAAATGTTCTCAGCTCATTTCACTTCAAAATAAAATTAAATCAAACATACAGGCAAGTGTCATTTTTCTAGGGCCTTTAAACACATTAAACATCTCAGTTCATTAGATATGCAACTACGCACGAGCACTGTGGCAAATAACATCATTATAGCCTTCAATTTACATGAAGGGAGTGAAATGATGCGACTAATAGAACATGTTCATGTACCTCTTTTGGATCACCAAGCATTGAAACAATGGCTGTGTCGATAGCATCTTGATTCTCCAACCTAGAAGCTCTAGCAGCCATCAATACAACCATGTCTTTATCAACGCCTTTGGCAAAAACCTGCAGCGAAAATGGTTGAGAAAGAATGTTAAGAAAATACATCTTGCAGATAGTTAAACTGGTAAACACTCTAGTAGGCAAGAATCATGTGTCACAGTTGCTTGAAAAGGTAATGCTATTCATTCTACAAAGTAGCACCTCTATCATAGATTTGTCCACTGTGAGCTTGTTCAGAGTTAAAGTGCCTGTTTTATCACTGCAGAGCACATCCATCCCAGCCATTTCCTCAATAGCCGTCATTCTCTTAGTTATTGCACCCTGCACAGACAGTTGCAGGATCTTAATATAGCAATCCCCCCCAAAGGTGCTTATTAATTTCCTCGTTAAGCTTAGGAAAATGATCTTTTCCATGAACGTATAATTTTAGCCAAGAACATTATTCACATACCTGCTGAGACAAGCGGTGAGATCCTATTGCCATAGTGACAGAAAGAACTGTAGGCATTGCAATGGGAATACCACCTATGAGTAAAACCAAAAGGTTGTCTATCCCTTCGCGGTAGCCTCTTCCCTGAGCAGCAAATATTACAATGATCTCAATCACCATTCCAATGGCAATTGAGCAAATACAGAAGTTCCCAATTGCAGTCAAGACCTGAAACAAATTAACAAAGGTTTATATATAAGTGAATGCATAAACTGGTTTGCAGATTCTCATAGATCACAGGTCAGGTGCTTGCATGTGTTGGTATTATAAATCCATTCCATTTTACACAATGGACTATGCACATTTCATGCCTAGTAACACATTAGTTAAGCCAGAGATCTGGTTTAATCATATTACAAAGAATCTGAGACTGAATGACAAGGAGCCTGCAATAATTGCCAAGTGATGAACTGTGACATTAAGATATGGAATCGAAAAGGCTTAGCAATGGGAAACTTTGTATGTCTTCGATATTCCATAGTCATTTTTTGCAAAAAGTTTTATTCTTTAAAATGCATCATGGTTTTGAGCCATACCTTCTGGAAGTGGCCAACATGTGTTGTGTTTTCCACAAGATGAGCTGCCTTTCCAAAGAATGTATGAACTCCAGTGGCGATGACTACTGCTTCAATCTCACCTTGCTTACAAGTTGAACCAGAATAGACACCATCACCAGCATTCTTGGTTACTGGAAGTGATTCCCCGGTGAGAGCAGACTGGTAAAGAAAGCAATCCCCATAAAAACCAGAAGCATGTAGTGGAAGATAATCAAGTTTTTAGCTTAAGAATCCCTATAATACTATACTTGTCATTTCTGGTTTCACTATAATTCTCTACTTCCTCACATACTTTCATATTTGTTTGCCATTTCAGATTCATTTTTTGCTCTAATGTTTAAACTTAGACTCAAGTTTGCAGCATATTTCATCACCATCAGAGTGCAGGTCCAATAAATTGCATAGAACAATGATTTTCACCACAGCTACTAAAGATGAGCCAGGATGATTTTTTTGTATGATTAGAAGGATACCTGATCAATTTTCAAAGGATCTCCTTCAAGCAATCGAGCATCAGCTGGAATAATGTCACCTAACTTGATGCTAATGATATCGCCAGGCACCAAAATTGCAGCATCTTCCTCTTGCCATTTCCCATCTCGCAAGACCTGCAAATCCAAGAATCAAGTATGCAGGAAAAAGATAGAGTTAGCCTGAAATGGATCATAAATGTAAATTTCTTGAGAAACAATAAAGTCTTCAAGGAAGATATTGTGAACCAGTAAATTTGAGTATTGAATCCAAACCTTTGCTTTTGGAGCGAGTCGAGCCATAAGAGCTGCTGCTGCATTTCCAGCATTATTTTCCTCTATGAAGCTAATGGTAGAATTGATAATAAGCAGCAACACAATTCCAACAAAGTCATGGTAATCTACACTTTTTCCCTGCATGCAATTTTCAATAGTAAATCATCTGATTTTGGCCTGAAAGTGCTAAGTGGATATCCAAACATCAAGAACTTACTCCTCCATGTGCAAGAGATATGGCCATAAGTGCTGCTGCTTCCATAACCCATGATAAAGGATTCCACATAAAGCCTAAAAATTTGAGTATTTTGTTCTCCTACAAAGCAAATTAGGATCAACAGAGTTATCTCCAACAGAAGGAGAAGAAATTAAGGTAGAGATAATTAAATCTCTGAAGTAACCTTTTTCTCTTCAAGCTTGTTGTGTCCAAACACCTCCAACCTTTTCTGAGCTTCATCATTGCTCAGACCTTCTCTTGTACATTTCAGGTTCTCGAAAACCTCTTCAAGAGGGATGTTCTCCTGCCAGAAGCAAGTTTCACTTTATCAACACATGCAAATCTTCAATCATAAGAGCTGATCCTGCAAACTTGCTTGCAAAGATTGACCATGAATTTATGACTGGCATGTTTCAGGATTCTCATTTTTCCTTACAAGTATCGTGGTTTCGATAAACCCGAATCCACTTGAGAGTTGCAGCCTCGTATATCAGGAATTACATAAGGAATTTCCATTTTTCTTTTCCTGACATTAAGTCTAAGTACTGCTTGTACTTGGTAACTAAATGTTTACCATGAAATAGCTGTAGAAGAGGAACATCAGACAAGGAGGAAAGGGGAGAGTAGACTACTAAGGGACCACTTACCAGATCAACAGTTTCTTTGCTAATAGCTTCCAGGGAAACTGCTTTGTTCTCCATTGCAGCACTCCTGCTTCAGTTCAAGGCAGGTAATCTGCAACGAACACAATTATAATCTTCAATGTGAGAAAGCATTAAGAGATAGTACAAATATACAACTTATGAGAAAAGATTTTCCAAATTTTCCAGTCTTTATGTGTCACAATCTTTCTGCTACATATCTTAAACTCACTATATGGTGATGACAGGAATTGATCAATTTAGTAACTCTTCAATTTGTTGGTTGAGGGCTTAGTGTAGAATCAAAGCAAATTAGAGCTTCAAACCACATATCTTCTTTTCTCTTTAGCTTAATAAACTGATAAATTAAACCCAGAAACCTAAAAAATTGTATCAGGCGGACACCTGAAGAAATTAGGCCACTGCATGCACTTCCTTCTCATGCAGTGAGGACTTGGACTTGTTGGGGATAAAAACTAAAACAAAGACTTTGTACAATGCTGCAAGTGGGTGTAGATACTCTTGTACAGCTATATATATAAATAAACATATAAGGGCAACATAGAGATGCCAATCACAAAGAATATCTACACCAACAAAAGACACAGATAGCCAGAGGAGAGAGATAAGGATTATAGTGAAAGAATGATCATACAAGAAACAAGAGTAACATTTAGGCCTAAGCAAGAAAATGCCATGAAGTAAGAGACGAATCAAAACTTCTGCAACTCCGTCAACAGCAATTGTACAGCAGAAGTGAACAGGTAAAAAAATGTTGTTTACAAATTGGTTCCAATGAGGAATGATTATGTCAACTTTGGGTTGAATTCAGTTTTTCTCAGTAATGAGATTCCATCTTCAATTTTTCTATAGGAAAATTTTTACACTCCATTGTCATTTTCTACATAAAGAACATGGCATTATTAGTTGCCTTAGTTACATAGTACTTCGTACGACCTATTTTGTCGTAATGTGTCGCATTATGTTCTTGTTGTAAACATCGAATACCAGCAAAGTAACCATAATTAAATGTCTTCCTTAGTTCCTTCTAAAAAAAAAATAAATTGATGAAGCCACATAGAACATTAATTACAAACATGTGACTCATAGTTTCAAGGGAAAAAACAGAAAAATGAACATTATGAGAATATATATGTGCAGATTAGGAAGCAAGAACGTGATGCGTATAAGTTCATTAAAATGTGATTTCAAGGAATGTTTTTGTCATTGGGCTACTGGAATATTGCCCTGACTAGAGCATATTTCGTTTTACCATTGCTAACGAGGAAATTGGTTGGTTGGCTGGAAGGAAAAAGACTGAATTCGACTTAACTATATCTTCATGATAGTTCCTATGAAATCAAATCGGACAAATTACATGTTTCTCTACGTTTATTTATTGGTTTAACAAGACAGAAAGTTTCTTATGGATTGATGAGAACAAAATCTCCAATAAGTTGTAGCTGTATAGTCCTTAATAACATTAATGGGTTGATCGGAGTGATAAGTGATCTGATTCCACTTGAGCACATTTAAAGTTTAAATTCTTGTATATATACAAAATTCTTCTTGAGAGATTCACACATCATAACTAAGTACATAACCTAAGTCCAACCTAGATGAGTGGAGACAAAACTTTGGATATCCAATGGTTAAAAAAAATGGATTGGAAAAACAATGATGTGGTGTCATTAACTTGCCGTCAATATAATAATGGATTTGAAAAATGACTTATTAAGCTAGGAGTTAAGGTAAGGTTTGCAGAATTTTATGCCATAATGGGAATGCACTACGTAATTATCCCCTTTCTTTTAGCTTCTTCCACAGACCATCTACAACACACAACAAAATTTTGATAGAGACTTTTTGTAGCATTTTATTTAACCATGCCAAGTTTATATTGTCTTCTTAGGGGGTAAACTTGTCAGGGTAAAATCCTTTCCATAAAATACAGTAAACGACTTTTTTGTTTTTTTTTTTTTATCTGTCCCTGAAGAGTAAAAACTAGACCTAACCAAATGCATTTCAGGCCCACATTTGGATGAATGGTGAGGCTTGGAATGTTTCTCAAGGCCCACTTAGCCCTTTGACATGGCCCAAATAGAAACACAGCACAGAGGACTTAGAGGCCCAACAAGAGAAAGAGGGAACTTTTTCTATATTGCTGACTTATCCTGTAATTATATGCAATCAGCAATCACGTGAACCAAGAAGTCCTAGTCCACCCATGCGAGTCAACAATTTGACCACCAAGTTCCTTTCATTTAAAACAGTCCCATAATTTTCCCATCTTACGTTGATCATCTTCTACATTTTTCCTCCACTCATAGAAGAACATATAAGAAGGATCCTCCTCTTTATACATTTTTTTTTATTTTTTGGTCTAGAAACAACAATATTTGTATGAAAAATTTATTCAACTTTGAGTAATAAAAAAATGTAAATTGTAATTAAATAAGGTATGGAATTCTGTTGCATTCCACACGACCCAGTGGCGCCGGTCCTTGTACTCCAGAGAAAGACTATTGAACCTTATAAATGAGAGGATCAATTTTGTTTTAGCCACTTCCAAAATATTAATTAAATAGTGAGGAAGTATGAAAAAATGAAATTAATTTAATATATAGTAAGTAAATAGAGAGATATTGTGGTCCACGAGGAGTACCTAAAAGAATTAAGTATAATTTTTCACTACAGCGAAGTAGCAGCATATTCAAATTTGTCCAACACCATGATCCTTCATGATTGAATTCGATATATATAAATTTAAACACAGTTTGTTTTTCTTTCCCAGATATTATTGTTGGTCCAAGTTGAGAATTGCAATCATTCACAAATATAATTGAGTATCCACAAATATAATTAATTAAGTATATATATGATTGAGTATATTTTGTGGAACCAGGCTGCTGACAGATTGTTTCCCTACTTAGACTACGAAAATATATATATCTTTTTGCTAGATATAGTAGTTGTTCCACGATAAGTTGTCTAGAAATAATGATCAAATTTCATTCAAGAAAAAAACAAATAAAGAGATTTAATAGCAATGTGGAGTTGATCCAACATATGATAAGCGATTTTGATATTCCTAAGTGAGATTTCGGGTTCGAGTCCTCGTGACTATATCCAGGTGCGCGGCCCGAATTGAATTTGGATTAATTGGGGAAAAGTTCATCCGGATGGGAAATTAAAAAAAATAATAAAGAAATTTAATGTTTTACTTCGTATCGCTAAAGAAATAATTATTATATCAGGATGGATGTTGATCGTCTCGCTGATTAAAAGACATAAAATACATTTTTCTTTTTTTTGATGTAATAAACATTTTTCAACTAAACAAAAGCTGTAGGTACTCGAAATTGTGAGTAAATTACACAGCAGTCGACAAAAAATATCCAAAGTCAAAAAAGTAATAAAGTGAGCTGTCTCTTTTGTTAAAAAAATAATGTAAACCTGGTCAAAGAACAAGTACATATGTTAGATTCTGTATTACATTTCCTCCATCCATACACGACTGGCATAGCTATTGACAGGTCTATTTTTCTTTTCTTCTCTGACGAAGACAGGTCTAGCCGTCTAGGTGCAATGTTCATTAGCTTGGTTAAGTATATAATTATAAAAAAAAGTATATAATTACTTCATTATCCAGAGAGTATATCATTATCGCCCTCTTGGGTTCTTAATTAAGCCTCAACATATTTTTTTTCTTAGAAGCTAAGAACATAATACAACCTCCCATCCAAACGCACGTGCACTCAAAATGTCATAAATTTACAGAAGTTAATGCATATGAAGCTAAAAAATTAAAGATGTTAATTATCATTTCGATTTAGTTTCAAAACATATATATCACGACATTATTAACCCCTGATGTTACTTTCATTTTCTTTTATGTTATAGTATCTAGCTAGCTAGCTATCACGACTAATTAATACAATAATAACTTGTGTTAATAGGAAATTTTATAGGATAAGACGACAAAATGCAGCACGTGCACTATAATAGGAGAGAGAGGAAGAGAGGTGTAGTCGCTCCTTTACTGCTAATGAAGAATTAAAATTTGTTTACACAATTTTCAAGTGATTACTTCAAAGTATACATCATCTCCATGGACTACAATCGGAGACAAAAAGATCATAGTGCAAGATATCAGCCGCAACTCTAGGTATAAAAAAATACAAGCAAATAATGCAGGTTCATCTGGGTTTTGCTCATAAATCTATCTTGCTTGACTTTAGCCATAGTATGTTGAACTGCTAGTCAAAAGATAGTCGATTTAGTACAGCGATGTTTTGCTAGCTTGACCTTTATGTTGAAATTCATGTTGTTTTCTTTGACAAATATTAATATCCTCGCGGAAAGAGCAAGTAACTGGATCCTGAAAATGCAAGTAATTGCCTATCTTTCTCACTATGATGTGATGCCACTGCATACAAATTTGTCTAATTTCTTCCATTGACAAGTAATTAATGTTTTACTTCCTCTTTATTCTTGATAGAATGGGCCAGTTGTTCAATTGCATGTTTCTTGAGCAGTTTTGTTTGAAATGTAAAGGGGTAAGGACATGAGCATGCAGGAGATCAAAGAATATGTAGGCAAAGACAATTTATTATCCCACAGGTACTTGCAGGAGCCATTAATTTTGATGACTGCGTTGAATTCTGATGAATAATTCAAATTTCTAACTGATACCCCTGCCATATATATTTACTTTGACCAGGCTGGATGTATATATAGTTCGATATCGATATCTCTGCTTGTAAAGACTAAAATTGCGCAGGCTATAGTGATCATACCCATGTAAATATACATGAGACCCACTAATGTGTACAATTATTATAACAAGTCTTTTATACAAAATTATCTTCTACGAATTGGAATACTATTCATTCGCGTGTTACTGATTGAAGATCACTTGAATGGTTTACCATTCGGTTTTGCTTAATATAGCATCTGATCCAGATTAATCACGTTAAAACTGTATACCGAATAACACTATTATGGTAGAAATTAGACCTCAAATCTTAATTAAGAGACATAAAACAACTCACCAACAACCCATAATCTTGGAACCTACATAGTTCAGCTTACCATTGGTCCAGTGCCATGCAACCAGCGGAGTAGAGGGGTACTAACCAAAGCTACTTGTTTCAATACTGTTTTTTTAGCCATTTAGTTTAGTCACATCACCACCATCTGTTCCCTTTGCCCATTTTCAAGGTCGTCATAAAACCACAACCTTTGATCACCTGGTCGTCCCTTGGACCAAATCGACTTGTCTGTGACGATTGCACAGGAAGTGTCCTTTCCTTGGTAAATGAGCAATATAGAAGGCTTCATGCATAATTGATTGGGCTACCGTGCAAAGATAATTAGATGGCAAACATCACAAGAAACTCTGAAATTAGTCATCAAAAATTTTATTTTCTTCGTAGCTAACAGTACATGATCAGTTCCTTTATAATACACAAAATTAGCGAATCTTTTTTTTTCTTATTTATACACAAAGATTAGCTTAAGGCTCTAATCAATTAAGCACCCACTCATATAACCATAAGCTGTGGATATCCTAACGATGGGTGTGGAGACAACGGCGATAACGGCGGCAAACTTAAACTTAAACCCCCTGCCGTTACATTCTCGAAGTCCCAACCCCCCGTCCAACTTGACGGCGTCAAAACCATATCCACCTCCCTTTCCTCTCTCTTCACCACCTTATCCTCCTCCTCCTTATCAGCCATCCTCCGCCTCTTCTTCCTCTCGGCGCCCTCCTCCTCCGCCGCGGCGCACTTCCCGGCCTCCAGCGGGAAGTTCAGTATCGCCTTGGCTCCCCGGAGCTTGAACGCCGCACGGTCGTACGCCTTCGCGGCCTCGACGGCCGTATCGAACGTCCCCAGCCAGACCCGAGTCCCTTTCCGGGTCGGGTCACGGATCTCCGCCGCGTACTTCCCCCACGGCCTGTGACGCACCCCTCTGTAATGCCGCCTTCCCTCTTCCGCCACCCCTACTACGCTCCCTGCCACCACCGGTTGCGGCGGTTGCCAAACCAGTTCCTTCTTCACCGGAAGCGACACTTTCAAAGAAGGCTTCTTCTTAACGGTTTTCTTCTGTACGGATTCAGACACGTAAGACTCGTCAAGACAAGAACTTTGAGGCTTTGGTAAGGAAAAGTCGATGATTCCGGTGTCCAAATAATCAGAAACCGATAACCCAGAAGCAGAGGAGGTGTAACTAGGATCAGAATCGAAGTAGTGACTAGTAATGGAGGAAAGATTAGAGCTTGAAGCAGTAGTAGTAGTGGTAGTAGTAGAAACTGATGGGGAGAAGAGTTCATCGAACAAGTGTTGTTCTATGAACTCTAAAGCTGAAGACAGTTGGGTTTCAGTTGATGATGATGACATTTGTCTTTTGATTATGTTGTAATAACTAGAAAGGAGGATGGATTGTGGAGTGGAAAATTGGAGTAAGGAGAGGAGGGCATTTATAGGGGACAAAGGTGAGGATTTTTCCAGGGAGGTTCCTTTGACCGGAGTGAGAAGCATCATATTAGTACTATCTAGTGGTAGTAATTGGGGGACCCGTGACTATGACTTAAGTGTTAGATTCATGGTAGCCGTTGGATTTTATAGGGATTTGTGGAAGGAGACAGATCTGACGGCTGGTGGGAGACAAAGAAGTCAAAAGGACCAGTTTTTTTTTTGGGCAAAAACCAGTTTATGGATTATGTTCACTTTTTTGTAGGGGTGTTTCCTGGGTGGTTCTCAAAAGTGCACGGATGGGTTTGGTCTGCTTGGATTTGGATAATGCAATGCAACCATGAGAGTGGGAGCATGAGAATCAGTTGATAGTGGGAATCTAGTAGAGTGATTACAATTAATAAAATGGACTAATTAAGTACTAAGTATTGTTAGATCACTCATGGACCATAGGATTAATTAGAGGCGATTGTTAGATCTGTTTTCATCTGTGCATTTATTGTGGGGAAGACTGGGCAGTGGTGATTTGTTGGATTGGGCCTCTACATTTTTTTATTCACGAGCTTAATATGACTGAAGGTTCTACTTCTAGAAGCCAATACTATATATATATATATAATTGCTCAAGTACGACATGAAATGGGAAAAAAAAAAGACTTTGAAATGTGTTATAAGTGATCTTATTAGAAATTGGTGGGTGGATTAGCAAACAATTGATCAAGGGGTTACAATAAAAAAATATGGTAACGTACTGAAAGGCCTTGATGAGGTAGTCAGTTCAATGAATGAAAACTACAATATAGGAAAAGCAGTCAATTATTATAGTTATAAGTTATTGTGGTACCTAAGATATTTAACTAATAAAACTAACAAAGGAATACAACTAAAAAAGTTATTGATTAAGAGTACGCACGAGGTTTATTAGTTAACTATAATACATTTCACTTGTACAAGGATTGGAATTTTGTTCTGGAGTGTTGCAAGTGTTCCTGTCCAAGATTCGCCGCGACTGTTGGAAACTTTAAATTATGAAGCATAGGCAAGAGGGAAACAAAAAACAAATGAGGGTGGCTGCTGATTTAGGGCTGCTATTTGTAGTGCTGTTCTTTTCTTACTCCCTTTTGGCTGTTCAGGGGGCTGCGATGATATTATCTATGAACATAGATCCATATTTTTTCTTTAATTTATTCGAAAAAATAATGGTAAAGTATTAGTGGTCTTCCGGTTGATCGACTGATTCATTAGCCTGGCTTTGATCAATCTCGATATGATGACTTTGTTATAATATAATGTCCAAGAACATCCACTTTCGAACAAAATGTTAACCAGATCCATAGCTAGCCATCAGAGTAGAATAGTGTTTCTGTTTTTAATTTGTTCGTGTAGAATATAGGGGTGAGCAATCGGTCGGTACGGCACATACCGTGCCGATAAGGGTTCGGTATGACTTTTTCGAATGCCCATTTTTCCGACCGATGCCGTGCCATTATCCTCCATGTGCCGATCGGTAGAATACCGATAAGTACCGACGTCGGTTCGGTCGGTATGCTTACCAACCGATACTAACTTCATACCCCTTATCCATCTCCTTCATTCACCAAATAGAAAGAAGAATTCCCAAAAAAAAAAAAGAGAGACTAAGGGAAGGGAAGGAATCCAAGCTTACAAAACAATTCAATTCGATTATTACAAATACATCTTCCACCCACACATATCTTAAACTTTATCATTTAAAAACAAAACCCATCCAAAATTATTATTACCAAATCCAAAAAATTAGATAAGTTCTTTGCTTCCTGCAAATCAACTCACTTCTCAATACAGAAACCAGTGATGGAGAAGACCTCGAAGAGGACCCTGCTTACTACTTGCAAACAAGGATGAGGATGCGGTGGAGGTTCTTGGTGATGACGGTCGTCCTAAGAGATGTGGCGAAGGGGTTGTCGTAGTCTCGAGACGGCAAGGCAGGTGGTGGAGCGAAGCATATGGCAGAGGGTGTGGCGGCTCACGGCTGTGATTTTTCCTTTGGGTGGCTACGTTTTCCTGTTTTCATCAGTGGCTGCGAGTCTTTTTTTTTGGGACTTAGGATTTTGGAATTGGGAATTAGGGATTTGCTGATTTGGGGCTGAAATATACACTTTTGTCGCATGACTTGTGGGCTTCACAATTCATACCTTGACTCACGTCGGCATCGCTACCAGCCACAGAGGCGACACGACGAGAGATAAAAGAGAAGAATAGATAGAGAAAGAGAGAGTCGAGAGAAGAGAAGAACATAACAAATCTCATCTTGATTTTTAGGGTTGGGTGATTTTATTTTTTATGTTTTGATTGGGTTGGGCATTGGGTATTTGACTATTTGGGTTGAGTATTGTGTATTTGGGTTGGGTTGTGTTGCAACTTTAAGGTTGGATTGGGTGGGTATTGATGTGGGCTTCGTCGGTACGGCCTATGCCGATAACCGACGGTATTTACCACATCCAACCGAGTAGAACCAACTATCTTAATGGTACGGTAGGATCGGGAGCGGTGGCGCTGAAATCCCAAGAATTTCGAGCCGATACCGCTCGGTATCGGGTCGGTTGGTTCAGGTCGGGATTTTTGCTCTCCCCTAGTAGAATAGAGTTAATTATGCACCATTGTATAACCTAATTATTATCGATCTAGCTATACCTAATTCCATTCATGAAATAAGAAATCATGGATATATATACGACAAGGATGGCTTAAAGCAAGATCCAACATAGGAGAATCTACTCAGATGTGTTACCAACCCAGTTTAATTAAGACATAAAAGTCTGTTTAGACACACATTAAAAAATGTAAAAGGAACACAAAAAGTTAAGAACACTCAGGAGTTTTGTTAAACGCAAAGCACGATAGATCGCGGAAGCTTGTCTTTTGTTTTATATCATATAGCCCTATGGTTTTGTAACGTATAAGCAACGGTCACAAACCAAAAAAATCTATTGAAAGATTCTTCTTTTTTTTTTTTTGAGAAACGAAGCATTCATTAATAGGGGGGCTATTTGAAAGATTCTTAGTATAGGGTAGAACTATATAGGAAGGTTATTTTCAGTAACCCAATCTTCTTCTTTACTATCACACTGATATCCTAGGAGTATATTCCACTTGGAAATAACTTGAGTACTTGACAGTTATTCGTACGTAAATTAAAATTCATATCATGGTTAACAAATTTAAGTCCACATCTATATACGTATCACCACCGAACGGGAAGAAGTATATTTTTTTTCCTGATCAAGGAATTAAGAAGCGTACGTTGCCATCTCCAAATATATATTTAATTAAGCTTCTTTTTTAATATCTCATTATTGGGAACTGTCGCGATTATTAGCTGCTGCATTCTTAATTTAATTGTTTAGTGTGTAGGCAAACGACGAGACAATAATTCAGTCTCAGTCGCAACCTTTGAATATCCAATGGCTATTTTGAAAAGAAAAAAAATGAGCCAATAATGTTGAATACATCTCGTAAGAAAGAAATATAATGTTGAATACATTTGTGGCTTATGCACGTAACCCTAAACTTGCATGGCCATATATATATATATATATATATATATATATAAAATATATTATATAATATATTATATATTGAACTAACTAATTTGACGAATTTAAATGGACAGCTCGTCAATTAACCTTCTGTTTGACCAAGTTGCATGTTTATCGCAGAGAGAATTCCATTCCATCAAGCTTACATCAAATGACGTCTACAAACCACAGTACTCGCTATTTATGGTAAGGAATTAAGATTGATTGAAATACGTGATGGCACATACCGTACTAGCTTTCTACCATCTTCTCAATTGCACTCTGCCACAGTTTTTGGCCAAGCAACAACTGGTACTACATACTTCAGTCGAATCAACCAATTAATTAAGTAGCCTAATTAGATTGTATGCCTAAGATTTCCAAAACTTCCATGTATGGGTAAGATGGGTTAGTTTCAAAAATTAATACTACTTAAGAATTTTTGATTTTCCTTTTAGGATTTTGAGAGTTTTCTTCGTAATTTTATCCATTCTTTTGGAGGTTAAATATTAATTTATAAATTTTAAATGCGATTGAATATAATTAATAACTCAGCAACACAAATTGTGTATTACGAAATTTCTTATTAATTAACACGTTGCAAAAGTTAAAAACTTTTCAAAAAAACAAAAAAAAAATCTAACATCCCTCAAAATCATACAGCCATAAGCTGAGAATACCCTAACGATGGGTGAGGAGACAACAACGGCGGCGAGCTTAAAAACTCCAGTACGTCCCTCCAACTTGACGGCGTCAACGCCACAATATCATCATCCGCCTCCTCCGTTTCCTCTCTCTTCACCACCTTCACTACTTCTCTCTCCCCAACCGCCACCTTCTCCTCCTCACCATCTCTCCTCCTCTTCCTCCCACGGCCGTCCTTCTCCTTTCGTGGCGGCAGCTCGCTCTTCCCAGCCTCCAGCGGGAAGTTCAGTATCGCCTTGGCTCCCCGGAGCTGGAACGCCGCCCGGTCGTATGCCCTCGCCGCTTCCACGGCCGTATCGTAGGTCCCCAGCCAGACCCGAGACCCCTTCCGGTTCGGGTCGCGAATCTCCGCCGCGTACTTGCCCCATGGCCGGCACCGGACCCCTCTGTAATGCTTCGCCTTCTCCTTCTTCTCTTGCAAAGCTGTGGCCACCGGCTGCACTACTTGTCGTTTACTACGTCCTGAGAACTCCGTCCATTCTGTCTTAACAGGAACGGAGATTTTCAACGATGGTTTCTGTCTGGTACAAGAAGTACTACTAGTAACTGTACTTCTTTGTATGGATTTGGAGGACACGTGTTTGTGACGAGGAGTTTGATGAGGTTTGAACTCAAACTCATCGTTACAAGACACGAAGCTGATTACCTCAGGTGATCCAGTTCTGTCCGAATTATAATCATTAACTGAGATCATAGAATCAGTGTTGCTTCTAATTAGTGAGTAGTCACTATTAGCAGTAATGGGTAAAAGATTAGAAGTAGTAATTGAGGTAGCAACTGGTGAGATAAGATCAACAAGATAGTGTTGCTCAATGAAGTCAAAAGCTGAGGACAATTCGGTTTCAATTTGTGACATTTTTTTTCCTCCTTTCTTTTGTGGGCTTTTTTAGTTGCAGAGAAACTCAAAGTAGCTAGCTAGTAGTGGAAGATGGAAGTGGAAAATGTGGGGGGGAGAGGTATTTATAGGGTGATGGTTGATGAGGATATTTCTGGGGACCTTCCCTAGCTAGTGGGAGAAGAAAAAATTAGGAGAAGGTATCATGTTTATTTAAATGTCATTGAATACATTGTACTTGGTTGGCGACTGAGACCCACAAGTGGTCATTTGAAGTTTGAACAACATTGGATTAACATGTATAATTTCGTGAGATGCAATGCAAGAGAATCGAACGGCTAACCGTTCCAAGAAAGAAGCAAGAGAAGAGGAATCTAACTTCTAATGGTCAAATTAGGCAAGACTGTTTAATTTATACTAGATTTTACGGTAGTTAATTATATTCATGGTGTTTCGTGGGAGGTTCTAAAAAGTTTTTTTTTGAACAGCAAGGTTCTAAAAGTTTAAGGGGGTTATAATTGGATTTTGAGTGCATCATCCGAGCGTGAGGATTAGGTGTGATTAGATACTATAACAATAAATTAAGTGGACTAACTATTCTTTTGGTTGTTGATGGAGGTTGATAAAAATAGTGACGTAGGTCCCATTGGAAGACTCACCCACAATACCCAAATGCACGACGCGGGTCGACCGGATTAGTCGGGATAAAGTTCCGGATACCGGCAGAAAAAAAAATAGTGACGTAGGAAAGGATGATAACAAACGAGAATAATTATTTCTTATCCATAAAGTGTGGTGTTGCTGATCAATTTTTTTTTTTTTTTCCGATACCAATCCGGCTATCTACCTTAAAAGTGAGGCCAAAATTCAACATATTTAATATAAATTGCAAAAAAGCGAATGTGCTTATACAATAAAAGAATGTGCTAGATATGAGAAATCATGATAGACAAGAGGACATTGCAATTATCACATGTAAAGTTGTTTTGATACCACCAACATCCACCCATTGTCCACTTAGGCCTTAAATGATGAGGCTTAATTAGTTGATTAGCAGCAAAAGAAAAAAGATGAGGCTTAATCAGGACGTTCGGACTGAGAAATGAGAGGACTCGAGAGCTTTATGAACCCAACCATTCTAAATTAATTTGGCTTAATAGGACACACTCTAAAAACTTATTTCTGGGAAATGTTTACTTTGACATTATCTATAGGAAAAGAAAAGGAATGCGGATTCACTTTTATCGTTCTGTTTTATCTTTGTTTATTATGCAGCACATTGTCGAGGACCCTAATCTTGATTAGCGAGCAAATCAATCGTGTTTAAAAATATACTACGTAATTAGCATGGATGGTGAAGATTGAAGAGACTCACCACAGCTATCCAACGACTTGCACATTGCACATTGGAAAACTATTAGAGTCATGTACAGTGTAGTTTATAAGAAAAAGATGCTAATTAATGCATATCATCAACAGATTCAATATTTATTTTCATAGTATTTAGGAAGTAGGAGAACTGTTTATAATTCAGATTCAAGAAATCTTCAGACAACAAATCTGGTTTTGGATGTCAATCAATTAAGACTATTTCAACTCTTAAGCCGTTTGAAAATCAATCATCACTCAACTAAAATCTTGAAAATCAATCATCAACCTGAAATTTGGTCCACGTATTCATGAACCACTAGCAATCGTAGACAAATTCTTGGCATTTGTCAGCCTATTTTAGTTGAGGTTAGTCAACTAATTTAAAGCTAACTTTTTTTTTTTGGGTTCGAAACCATTAAAAGCTGGCTTCTAATCTACTAAGTTATCAAATTGGTTAATTTAATTTTTAAATTTTAAATAATAACTGAGAAAATACTCGCCTGAAACAGATAAAAGTTAAAACTCAATAAAATATTAGGGAAGAATAATGTAAGATAAGTTACCGAAATGTGTGGGTGTTGGAGGATGACCATAATAAAAGAATTCCAAAGAAACTCATTAAAACTCAAGCTTATGCAATTGGCTATTGGCATAATATAATATATGAATTAACCAGCTCTTATCTCAATGGGGTTTTTTTTACCTCTAAATCTACTCAAAACAAATTGGAAGTGCCAAGTAAAAAAAAGGAAAAAATAAATTACAGCGGCTCATATAACCATGAGCTGGGGGAACCCTAACGGCGGGTGGGGAGATAACGGCGACAGAAGCGGCAAATTAAACAGCCCGTCCTTCACATCGCCGCCGTCCCAAACTCCCGTCCAACTCGACGGCGTCACCACCACCACCGCCTCCTCTCTCTTCACACTAACTCCTCCTCCTCCTAATCTCTTCGCTTCTCTCTCTTCAACTCCTCCGCCATCCTCCTCCTCCTCATCCCTCTTCCGCTTCTCTTCTCCAGCGCGTGCTTCGCACACCCCGGCCTCGAGAGGGAAATTGAGGATCGCCTTGGTTCCCCGGAGCCGGAAGGCGGCTCGGTCGTAGGCTTGCGCGGCTTCGAGTGCCGTGTCAAACGTCCCGAGCCAGACCCGAGACCCCTTATGGTTCGGGTCACGGATCTCCGCCGCGAACTTGCCCCACGGCCTGTACCGTACCCCTCTGTAATGCTTCTTCTTCTTCTTGTTGTTACCATCCTTCTCTTCTTCTACAACCGCTACGGGCTGCACCGGTTTCGGGTCGGGTTTGGAGAACTGGATCCACTCGGTTTTGACCGGTAGCGAGATCTTAAGCGACGGTTTTCGCTTTAACGGAGAGAAAGAAAGGATCTCCGGTTTAGGTTCGGCTTCCCTTTCCTGAGTAAGAACCCGAGGCATGGATTCGAATTCGAAGAAATCGGTGCTCGGTTCGGTTTTGATTTCGGGGTTTGGTCTGGGCTGGAATTCAAATTTGGCGGGAGTGGAAAGATTAGTTATTTCCGGTTTGGTTTCGAGAACAACCGGGAGTAGAGAACCCGGGTCGGATTTTTGGTAAGGATTGGCTTCTGCTTCTACAGTCAATGGTCTGTTAATGTAAGAATTGGAAGTTGAAATATTAGTGGTTGAAGACGAGGAAGAAGTGGTAGCTACGGGAGACAAGAGGTCGCTGAACAAATGTTGCTTGATCAACTCCAAAACCGATGACATTTGCTGCTCGCTCCCCATGTTTCGGGTCGCGATATGTTGGATACGAGAGACTCGAACTCGAAACCTTGTGTTGTAGATGTTGAAGGTGAGACTCTAACTCGAAACCTCGTATCCTATTTTTGTGTGTTGAGAGCGCTTTTTGTTATGTTTTTTTTTGGATAGTGTTTTGAGTGTGGGAGAAGGAGTAGGATGGGTATATATAATTGGGGAGGGAAGAAGGGAGACTTTTCCAAAGGGAATTCGTTTGACCAGAAGAAGGAGAGCATCATGGCTTGATCTGTTGTCTTTTTCAAAGTGTACAATTTCAACGAAGAATTTGAAGAATTCTTAGCTTTTGGTGTGTTTTGCACCGTTGGATTGAGTTGAAATGATGGAAGTCAAGGGAACAATCTGATGGCTAAGTGGGGTCAAGTGGGGTACTTACATTGGATCATTATTGCTTTGATGTTGTTTGTTTATTTCAGTAATATTATTACTTTGTCTTGGCTCTGGCCATGTTTCTTGTTTCGTGTGTGGTTCGCTGATCACAAATGCATGAATGTTGTAGGCCACTATAAGAAATAAAAAAGTATACATTTCGCAAGTGGGTTATACAATAATGTAACAGTAACTGTTGGGGATATTTGGGTTATCACAGATTAGGATTTTGACAACCTTGTTAAGATTTGATTAATGTATCTGGTTAAGTACTAAGATTCTGGGTTAGCAGAGAGGTTTCAGGTTTATATCACCTGTGATCTTTATTTAGCTGTGGTTGCTATTCGATCAGATTATAGAATAGTGTAAACATAACTGTTGGGGATATTTGGGTTACGGCAGATTAGGATTGGACAAGCTAGTTAAGGATTGAATAATGTATGTGGTGGTGTATTAGGCTTCTGGATTACGAGAGAGGTTTAAGATTAATATTTGGGCATGAATCACTGGTGACGTATGATTCCATCATATTAATCTAAGCTGAGGTTTTTATTCTTTGCGTGTAGATTTTTGAAACTGAAAGATTCCATTTCTAGGGACCAAGATGTATGTATTGTGTATGAGCTTACGACTTGCATATGACACAAATAATTAAGTTATAAGGAAGTATACATTTATGTTACTTTATGTTTGAATCAACTGGAATTCATGGGTTTAATTAGGGGTGGCAAAATGGGTGACCATGGGTACCCATGGGTTGGGTCATAATGGGTCATACCCATTTATACCCATTTATCCATTTATGACCCGTTAAAAAATTTAAATGGATACCCAAACCCATTTAAACCCATTTAATGTGGGTTACCCATTTATCTATTTAGACCCATTTAATGTGGGTATACCTATTTACTCATATAATATTATTACTTAATATATAATTTTAAATTTTGTATTTTAAATTTTTTTAACTTTATGAATATTAATCCGACCTAGTTATTAACCCGGCAAAGCCAATACGAGCCTAACTAGGCACGAACGAGATGTGCTCTGTCTGGTATAAATTGGCCCATATGAGCCCAACTAGGTCTGTATGATTTGGACTATGTTGGGCCCAACTAGGTCCACACTGGGCCCATATAGGCCCATATCTGGCCCAACTAGGCCATATAGGATGGGCCGGAACGGGCCCAAATAGGCCCATCCGAGCAAAATCGGGCCTATATTGGTTGGGCCAAGATGGGCCCAATAGGCCCAATTAGGCCCAAATGGATTGGGCCCATCTTGGCCCACGTGGATAATTGAATTAGATTACTAATATATGGGTTCATGGATATCCATTACCCAACCCATATAAACCCAATATTTTATGGGTTAAATGGATAAATTATCCAATTAGACCCATATAAAATTATACTGACCCATTTATACCCATTACCCATTTATCTATGGGTTAAATGGGTAACCCATTGGGTACCCAACCCATTTTGCCACCTCTAGGTTTAATCCACCAATTAACGTAGTTCGAGTCAACTAACAAACAAAGTGTTGGTCTATGTAGTAAGCAACCTTCGTATCTCCGCAAGGAGGAGAACTCAAGTTCGAGTCTCGGGAAGTAAGAGTAACCTTCATAGCCTCGGAATTGCGAAGAGTAATGCCTCCCACAATTTTTATCAGAAAAAAAAGGTAGTTCAAGCCAAATTTGTTCTTGATATGGCCAACTTGTGTTGTTTGTTGTCTTTAGGGGACTGCTGCTCCCTGATTTGGTCTTAGAATGTGTAATAGCGTAGGTTTTTTGATTTGGATGAATCCCACGTGGTTCAATTAACGTAGGAGAAGAAATTCAAGAATTTAACCTTGTTTGTAACCAGCTAGGTTTCATACTCTGAACAGATAAGAAGTGACAGATTACTTTGTTTGTTGATATCGTTTAGGTTTGACAAATTTGTTACATTTCTATGTCACATGAAATTTTTTTTATGAGGAGCTATTATGTGATTATGATATGCAAGTAAAAGGTCAATGAAAGTTGATATAATTGAAATATGGGAAGCAGTCAATGGTCGTAGGTGTATTTAATTAATATTTTTACGGATTCCCTGGCTTCTAATAACTAGCTAGAGTCTCAACTGCTCTCACCATTTTTATTTAATGCAAACAGAGATAGGAAGAAATTTTGTAAACCAAGTCTAAATAGCAGAAAGAATGGGTCTTAGCCTTAGGCGCATCTCTTGGGCAAAGTAAACCAGACAAGAAAAAAGCATGCTACTACTAATGGTAAGCAACGGTTTGTGTTAACTATACCATTTATCTAAGGAAAAATGAATCATTTGTATAATCTAGAGTACTAGTTATTTACCCAAAAAAAATCTGATAACAAAAAGGCCCTATAGTTATGCTCTTTTCTAATATGGGAAAAAAGAAATAACAGGATGACTTACTATGCATTTTAGTCCTCATGTTCCATAATAAAAATTAGATCAACAATTCCCTCTTCTGTTTTTTTTTTTTTTTTTTCTGTTGGAGAGAGTGGAAGGGCTGAAGCCCAAAATCTTCCAAGCAACATTAGGCCTACATGCCACTGCATCCAAGCACATCTGGAGAGGCATACACCAGGACCATCAAACTTATATTTTGGACCAAAGATTTAGGCCTTTATAGAATACTTCTGTGATTATATGGGATAAACAGTACAGAACACTGATGTGATATCAAGAGACCAAGATTTCATTAAGCCCAACTAATTACCTGATGGCATGGATTCTGGATGATTGATTTTTCTTCAGGGTCTCTGTTATAGGGTGAGATATTGTATCGTACAAGAAGACTTAAAAGGCCACTGAAACTGTGTGCATGTCTACTACGTGTTTAAGAGAATGAAGATTACATGTGTTTAGCCATCTTTTATGCACTACTGCAAGGCAAAATGTAAGAACGTTTAGTGTAAAGATGGGAAGAAAAATATTAGATGTTAATAGCTACATGCCAGACTTATCTGCCTTCATGGAATTCTCAGTGGAGCATTCATGAAGAAGACTAGATCTCAATTCAATTTGGTTAAACAGAGGACAAGTAACAGGCAAAAAACAAGGGAAGAAGATTTTTGAAAATAATGCATGCTCTTGTTGAGAGTCGAACTCAAGACCTCCCGCTTACTAAACGGGTGCTCTAACCAACTGAGCTACAAGAGCAGACATTTTCATGATTTTACAATTTTTTATTTTGAATGCTCTAATTGGGTTACAGGCTTCTTTTTTTAATCTCCATTGGTTGCCTGATTGTCTCCCTCCTAAGGGTGTAACAGAGTTTGATAACATGAAAATTGAATTGGAAACTGAATTTTATGGTTGATGACTAGCCTGGAATATATATTGACTATCGTAGTTAATCAAATTTAATTAAACAAAAAAGCACTTTCCTTGGAAAGTTTGGGCATCAACTTTTCCAAATTTCCTCTTAATCATCCTCCATGAAGTTAAAACAGTCATATTAAAGAGGGATTCTATTGACAAGGATTATGCCAAAGTGATTATTACTACAACATAGGTGTAGATTTCATATCCCCAAAATCGTTCTAAGAAAATAAAGAGTGATGGACGTACAGTGCCAGATCAAAAATCTTTAAGGTAGTGTTTTTTTTGGTCGAAACCGGGAAGTATATTTAAAAATATACATGAGCTGATTACATGGTTAGAAGTCGGTAGCTCAAAACGACTCCTATCTTATACAAAAGACATGCTGATAGCAATACAGAAACAACATGATAGGAAATCAACATCCCGGATACTCGGGACAGGAAAAGCATCCAAAATACAAAATATCAAGGTAGTGTTTATTTTGGAATTGTACACTTTTTCCTTTGCTGATGCAGAACTTTATGGAAGTTTTTTCAATATTTTCTATGAGATCAAACTTTTTTCCAACAGACTAGGCATGAAGCTATACATTGACTGTCCAGTCAAAAAATTCAAGTTGCATTTTCAAAAGCTAATTATTACTGTTGAACTCGTGGTTCCAATAACAGATTGAGTTTCAAACTTTTAATCCATGAAGATTTAGAAAAATGGAATGCAAACTTTGGCACATGAATTGAAAAGAGTGAATGATTTTAAGCCCATTCCTAAAAGAAGTGGCACAGTTTAAGAGCACAAAAGTAAAATACAAAATGTTTATCTGATTGAAAGGGGAACTATCAAGTAGAATTACGTATGAGACTCACGAGTCAATAACACTGCCCTTTCAAAGGAGTATAAAGTTCAATAACTCAAATTTTCTCGAGTAGGTATGGTAATGGAAAGCAATTGGTGTAGTTGATGTAATATGAGCACATATTCTAATTTTCAACAAGGACAGGAGATATTTATTGAGAAAAATCTCGTATAGAAATGTAGTCACTGATTATTTCTGCGAATTGTGAGGAAGTTCAAACTTAGTAATTATAATAATTCAATTTAGCAAACATTAATTCATTCGAATTTAGACTTACGAATTCCTTTTTTTATTATTTTTCCAAATTGAATTCCTATAATTTTCTTCTTTTCTTTTAGTTTTGGCAGGAAGTGACCGCAGCAGTCTAGCGGACACACACTTAATTTGAAGCTGGCGCAATTAATTGGATTATTGACGGCTTAGCCCAGCAGCACGTGATCAAATTAATATTCCGAGTCAAGGAATGAGAATATTGCAGCAATTAATTCACCCGTCAATATCATCATCCATGCATATTCTAAAATCTAAACCATTTTTTTCTTATTCTAAAATGTCAATGTCAATGAAACCCTTCAGTTCCATCCTTGAAAAACAAGAAAAAAAAAAAATCAGCCTCCATTCCATAGCCGCAAAGAATAAATTCAATACAATGCATCCAAATCAAATCTTCATAGTCATGCTTTTGAATTTATTCGTGATTAAGGAGGTTCATTAACCTCTTTAATCAGCATTATTGATGCAACTTTCTTGGATTTTGTTTTTGACCGGAAAACTTGATTAATTAACTTACCTAATCCCCCAACTTTTGTCTTGATTTTTATTGTTTAGGAAAGACTGTCATAATTTCGGACAGGTAGTTCAAAGTTGTCGTTTATGTCACGTGTCCTGGCAGTTCTGAGTTTGTCATTTCCATGTGGCGGCGAATCTCCTGTGAATCTGTAGAGAGGTTATTTCCAACGAGGAGTAGATTTCTTTAATAACCATGATGCGAAAACTTTAAGAATGTCATTAAGGTTTTGATGACTAATTAGGTTTCTACCTTCTATAGATTATAACTTCTAGTTGAAAATTAACCGAGGGAAAGCTATAAATACAGTAACATATCATTAGTAGAATAGCATAAAAAATCATTAGTAGATATTAACATATTTCATAGACTAGATACATTTGTAAAAATAAAATAAAATTATAGACATATGTTGATTGTAAATCTGGTGTAAATCACACATTTGTATTGATGTTTAGGATGGTATTTATACACAAAGATAGAGCTATACACGGTAACTAAATATATACCAAATCATACCAAATCATATCTAAGATATACCATATCGTATCACACCAAATCATGTCAAATATATACCAAATCATATCTAAGATATACCATATCGTATCACTCTCCCTCAAGTTGGACTGGGGTGAGGGACAACTTGGAGCAGAAGTCTTGGAAGCGTGACTTGTGAAGGGGCTTTGTAAGCAAATCACCAAGCTGATCATGAGTAGAGATGTAACGAACAGAGAGTTGGCGCTTGCGCACTAAGTCCCGGACAAAGTGAAAGTCAATCTCCATATGTTTGGTGCGGGAGTGGAAAACTGGATTGGCTGTGAGATACGTGGCACTAAGGTTGTCACAC
>JAKUCV010000850.1:0-21472 GCA_028386065.3 Turnera subulata | reverse complement strand
ACGACTATAGCCAAGAAAAATACACGGAAGAGACCTAGGATTTAACTTATGTTTAGCATATGGACGTAACCAAGGATAACACAAACAACCAAAGACACGAAGTTGATCATAAACTCGAGGAGATTGAAATAAAAGTTCATATGGACAATGATTTTGAAGACGAGGGGTAGGAAGACGATTGATGACATAGACAGCCGTTTCGAAGGCATTGGTCCAAAACTTTTGAGGGACACCGGAGTGAAAGAGAAGTGCACGGCCAGTCTCAACCACATGGCGATGTTTACATTCCGCACACCCATTTTGTTCGGGAGTGTGAGGACACGAAACACGCTGTGTAATTCCATGGGTGCGAAGATAACCTGTAAGTGCCTGAAACTCACCACCCCAATCAGCTTGGAATTGTCGAATAGAACAGCCAAAATATTTCTCTACTAGTAATTGAAACTGATGAAAGACAGGAAGGACATCAGATTTGCGTTGAAGAAAGTAAATCCAAGTGTATTTGCTATAATGATCAAAGAAAAGAATGTAATATTGAAACCCATCATTAGAAATAACAGGGGCCGGACCCCAAACGTCTGAACAAATTAAATCTAATGGCCCACGGGCCTGATATTGAGACTCGGAAAATGGAAGCCTATGCATTTTACTGGAAACATAGGCTTGGCACAAAGTAGAACTAACAGGACCAGACGACACCAAGTGACCAGTAGACGCCAAACGGTGGACAGTGGACGATGAAGCATGTCCAAGACGTGCATGCCACGTGGTGAGGGAAGTAGAGTGACTCTGAGCAGCTGACAATGGTAGAGACGATGGAAGAGGATAAAGACCATCTTTACTCAGCCCGCGGTACAGTATTTCCTGCGTTGCCAAATCCTTAACCAAGAAACAATCAGGCAAGAATTCAACAGAAACACGATTAGTAGTGACAAAGGAACTAACAGAAATCAAATTTTGTTGAGCAGTGGGTACATGAAGAACATCTTGAAGAGAAAAAGTATGACCAGCAATAGAGACATTAGATTGTCCAATATGAGAGATGGGAAGAGTGGAACCATTACCTAAGGTGACCTCTTCGGGACCTTGATACTCAGAATGAATATCAAGGTCATCAAGCCGAGCGGAGAGATGGTGCGTTGTGCCATTATCCATGAGCCATGGTTGAGAGGTGGAGGTGGTAGCAAGGTGAGAAGAGGGACGAGGAGAAGTCCGAGAAGAGGCATTCTTTGGAGAAAGACATACACGAGACACATGCCCAGATCCACCACAATTATAACAGGTGAGACTAGAGGTGAGAGGGGCAGATTGGGTACCCGAAGGAGCACTCGATAATAATTACCATGAGTATGCATAAAGAAATTACCAGGACGGGGTACGGAAGGAGTGGGAAGAATACCAGGAGCACCACGGTCACGGCCACGAGGACCCCCCCGAAACTGTCCTTGGCCACGAGGAACTGGTGCAACCCATAGTGCGCTGTGGGAGAGGTATTGCTATAAAAGGCAGTGGGAGGAATAGCAGTTGCATCATCCAGTTGAAGTTGACGCTCTTCTTGAAGAAGCATGCCGAAAAGAGTGTCAAAATCGATATCAGCATGAGTTGCATCAATGGACCGTGTGAACGGGCGATAGGAAGGGCCAAGTCCACTCTTAATATACTCAACCAAATTGTCATCAGGGACCGGGTGTTGAAGAGCAGCAAGGCGGTCAGCAAGACTCTTGGCTTTCTGAACATAGGTTTCAATATTGTCATTACCTCGTTGTAGAGTAATCAGCTGGTGCTTGAGGTCCCGAATCTTTGGCTTGGACGCTTTGGCATAGGTGGTAGCGAGTTTCTCCCAAGCCAATCGAGCCGTGGCCACACCAGATAGTTGAGAGAGAAGGCTTTCAGAGACAGAAGCAGTAATCCAAATGAGGACAGTTTGATCTTGACGTACCCATGTCTGGTACGCAGGATTAAGTTGGCCATCATCAAGGAACTTAGGTGGGGAAGGACAAGAACCATCAAGAAAGTGTTCTAAGCCGCAGCCTCGAACCATAAGAAGAAACTGGGTACACTAGAGGAGGTAATTAGTTGACGTCAATTTGATCGTCAACTGGTGAGAGAGGTTTTGATTTGGGACAAGAGAGGAATTGGAGGCTAGGGCCATTGTACTGCTAGAAGCAGGTAGGCTTGAGGAAGAAAGAGAGGGAAGAGTTGACATACTTTAGGGTTGCTCCGCTACCATGTAAATCTGGTGTAAATCACACATTTGTATTGATGTTTAGGATGGTATTTACACACAAAGATAGAGCTATACAAGGTAACTAAATATACACCAAATTATACCAGATTATATTTAAGATATACCATATCGTATCACACCAAAGCATATCAAATATACACCAAATCATATCTAAGATATACCATATCGTATCACTGATTCCTATAACTTTGATGGACTGAGAGCAAGGTTATCAAAACCGGACCGGTTCGTCCGGTTAACCCGGTTCAACCGCCTTTTCAGCAAAGCCCCGGTCCGGTTCACTGGAAAAAACCCCCTGTTACACAACCGTTTTGAACCGGCCGGTTTTTACGGTTTTTAACGAACCGGCCGGTTTTTACCGGTTGAACCTCTTTTTTTTCATTTAAAAATTTTAAAAATGGTGAGAGTAAGACTTGAACCCTTGACCTCCTAATAATATTTAAAGTCATTAACCAACTAAACTATTACAAATTAATGTTATCTTTACATAAGTTTTAGTATTTATTGAGAATGACTTCAATTTTGACCATAAAATTATTATAATGAATATATATTGACTGTTTTCTTAAAAAAATTAATATATTTTAATAAAACGGTTGAACCCCGGTTTTCCTTGAACATCCCCTTCGCCGGTTCAATGGCCGGTCCGGTTTTCAAAACCTTGACTGAGAGGCAGGCTTCAAGCCCCATGGGAGCTCCTCCATTGCTTTCATGTATTCAAACAATAATAAAATTATTGACATCAAATGAATCCTCTCCTATGTATTCAAACAATCACTTAACTTCATTATTTAAAAAAAGAGGAAGCATGTAACAAAGAAGAAGCATGTAACAGCCAAATAAATAAATAAAATAAGCAAGCAACTTGATTGCGTATATAGAAGCAAATTTGTATAGCACATACTTGTTATATATAAAGAAGAGGACTTGATTAGAATTCCGTGGCTGCCAACCCACAGCTAACCAATTTTAAACAATATCCAGGACCAAATCAACATAAACTTCATATTTTGATCCAACAGAGACAATGCTTTCGACAAAAAAAAAAAAGGGGGGGGGGGGGGGGGAATGAAAAGAGAGACAATGCAGGATGGGTCCATATATTTTTTAAAAAAGGAAAGAAGGATCCATGGAGCTTCCTAATTGAGCATGTGTGTGGGTTTTATTTAAATACTCCACATATATATATATATATATGGAGTATTTAAATAAAACCCATATATACCTTTCAAGATTTTAAACAAGAAAGGTTTCAAGATCTATGAGACGAAAGTGTTAATAATAGAGTTTTTTTATTAAAAAAAAAAAGAGAGGAAAAGTATTACTTACCTCTTTGTCTTCTTGTGAGAGTCAAGCAAGACTCAAACATTGCGGTGCATCGCACGTGTGATTGCGTTGGCACACAGTCGCCGGTTCTAGTTTTGATTTCGTTTCTTGTAAATTGTGATTAATAATTAATTAATAGCTATATATATAATTAATAGGAAAAACAAGAAAATTCCATGGTCAGCGTCAAATTTGACCATTGGTCAGCTTCAAAGTTTAGTTTTTCTACTCTCTTGGCAATATTTTTCTATGGGGATGCGCCATTTATCTATAAATCATTTGCTGTCGTGTTATACGGTTTTGACAACCAAAAATACAAAATATTATACCTAGTAATTATTAATGAAAAAAAGTGATGAAAATGCTGAAAACCATTTTTATAAGAAACTTAACGCAATTTTGTAAAATATTTATCCATTATAGAAAATTTATAAATACCACAAGCAAAGGCAAATGAGTTAGATTACTTTAAAGATTCTAAGAGAACTAGTTAGATTACTTTTAGATTATATATTTGCTATTAAATAGTATGATGTTGAGAAAGCTTAATAAATAAAATTATTTATATAAGAATAATATAGAGAGATATTAGTGTAGCTTAAAGAACTTGAACTTTTGCACTTCTTTCCATTGTACCTTTTTTTTTTTCCCCCCGGCTCAACCCATTTGTTTGAATAATGTAACAACTTTTAACTCCTAGTTGATAGAAAAACAAGTACTCAAATGGCGCACCACTGTTTTGGGTAATCAATGATCATCATATCGAATATCAACAAATTAGCACTTAATTAAAAATACTAAATCTTCCCCCGCCCAACTAAGCTAGCTATCTTTCCCAATCTCATCCAACTTTATACCATATAAAAATAAGGCCGCAAATCTTCATATAAACAAAAGATGAAAATGATTGGCCCCAAGTGGCTAAAGATGTATAACCAACTGTAATCGGACAACTTAGTAACCCCACAAAAGCAATAAGATCAGAGCTAGATAAGTAATTCTCCAATGGGATTCAATTTCAAAGTCCTCATTTTAAATCCAACAAGGGTTGAATTAGTTGATTGGGTTCAATTAGCATTCATATTTTATTGAGAGTTTTAATTCGCCTCTCTTAATTAGTTATTTGTAACATGTAATTACTATTAACCTTAGTTAAGTGCAATAATTTGTTTTAATCTTGAACTCGAGAGTCTTTCCTCAACTTAAACTTTACAATAAAAGGAAAATTCTTTTTAAAAATTGATCAATTAAGCTTTATGTGTTTGGAAAAAAAATTATGAAAGGGATATGTCACTAATGTGACGCACCTTCCTTGAAGGTGATAATCGACAGTAAAAAGTGCGCAATATGATTTTCTTCCTCTGCTTTTTTTTTTTTTGGGTTAAGTTGTGGGTCACATCAGATATGATCCTAATGGGACTACGACTTTAAGGGAGACTTATCCACAATGAAAGATTGTAATTGTCTAGGATGGATGTATCCTTCATTATAAGAAGAATTTACCCTTTTTGATTTCACGTGTTTTCACTAGTCAACACAAACGATTAATCGCCAAGAATTTTTGTCCCTGGTTTTTTAATTCCAATGATTGCTGCCAAATGGAATTAGTTTATTTAGTTTGAAAATCTAAATTGTTATT
This sequence comes from Turnera subulata, assembly GCA_028386065.3. Lineage (NCBI taxonomy): Eukaryota > Viridiplantae > Streptophyta > Magnoliopsida > Malpighiales > Passifloraceae > Turnera > Turnera subulata. Next base: position 16,259 of record JAKUCV010000850.1, on the reverse strand, counting down.
GATATTATAGTTATCAAAATATGACCGGCTAATTAATTGTCAAAGAATGTCTGTCATCACATTTTTGTACTCGGACTAATGAATCAATCGGGGAAATCAATATATAATTAAGTGGAAATGATTAATTATTTGATGTAAAAAGTAACAAATTAGTAAAAAGCTAGACCGTTAAATAAAAACAACAATAATTAAAGAGTGTAAAAATAAAACACTGAATTATTCTACACAGTAAACACGTAAGGGACTAATTCCAATACTTGAATGGTTTAGCATAATGGTGATAGAATAGATCAAATAATAGAAATTATACACTATTTCACATAATGCATTTGTGGAACTAGATGTTTCGGTACAAGTTTGGCCATAGTTGATTTCTTTGGTAAATCAATGAAAGTCCAATTTTATATTTATGGATACTGCAAACCAAAACTATAGACCCAATCCAATTAACTGGATTAATCCCATATTTACATACCATTAGCATTCAGTTTCCATAATAATTCATTTACCATTTGAAATGGCTAACTTAATTGAAAAAATTTAATGTACTCACCCACCCAATCCTTGTCTAACAGCAAATGACCACAACTATACTCACCCAAGTGTAGATGATAGATCATTATCATTATCATAGCCCCCCTCACTAACAAGGAAGAGCCACAAAATGTATCCTAAAGTCCAAGATGACAAATCCCTATCATGTATTAAAGAGAATCAAAGAAATGATCCACAATACATGTATATGCTAAGCTATGGATAAGTGTGTGTGTAAACAAAGCACCTAACAACTACCAATCATACACATGCCTAATAGCCCCCCATAAACTTACATTGAACACATACACTTAACATGACTTGGAATTAGCACAAAACAGTGTCCTTTCCTGCCCCAAACAAGTTCTGTCAAATGTCCACATCCCTCCCATTTCACAGAAAATGAACAAAACCAAACCATTTGCGATCCAAAGTCGACGACCACAAGGTCGACAGCAGGCCCAGCAATAAGACAAGGTACAATTTGCTGCCCTAAGACTAATGACATCATCCTTGCCTTGAAGAATAATCAAATATCGTAATCATCAACAAAAAGAAAAATAAAACACCCCACAAATTAGCACGTGAGCTAAAAAAGCAAAGCACTAACATTTACGAACCTTCAAAGAAACCCAGTACCCTGGAAGAAAATCAACACCCCACAATAACCAATAATAATAAAATAACACAAGAAATCACCCCACTTGATCATTATCATTATATCATATATTTTTTTAAATATCCCCCCTCTTAAATTCATGCACCGATTTGCCTATAAATCCCAAAGAGCACACTCCCTTCCAGAAAAATTAAAAAAATCCAATACCCACCACCCAACAGAGCAACACCCTCAAATCATCTCTCATAACCCTTCTAAAGATTCAATCTTGGAATCACTAAAGAACAGTTCTTTGCCATTCTTTAAATGTACCAAGAGAACCCAGTTATGGAGGCGGATTTTGCCATTCTTGAATCGTTGAGGAGACACTTACTGGGTGAAACAATGAACCCTTTTAACGCCACCGCCGCCACTAACAGTTATTATGCTCCGGCAGCAGCTACCTCAGCAACTCCTCCTGTCTTTTGCCGGAGCTCAAGCTTTAGTAACTTGTTGTACCCGTGTTTAACAGACAACTGGGGCGAGCTGCCGTTAAAGGTCGACGATTCCGAGGATATGTTCCTCTACGACATATTAAGGGACGCAGTTACCGACGGGTGGGCCCCGACAGATACCTGCGGCCAGCAGCAGGCGAATTTTCCGACAGTGAAGCTGGAACCGTTGGAGAATTTGGCTGTTTTGCCGGAACCGGTGGTGCAGCCGGTGGAGAGTACGGCGGTGACGACGACGACGACGGCGGCTGTTTCTAGACCGGCTGTGGTTCCGGCGAAGGGCAAGCATTACAGGGGAGTGAGGCAACGGCCGTGGGGTAAGTTCGCGGCGGAGATTCGTGATCCGGCGAAGAACGGCGCCCGGGTCTGGTTGGGGACGTTCGAGACGGCGGAGGACGCGGCGCTGGCTTACGACCGGGCGGCGTACAGGATGAGGGGGTCGAGGGCGCTGTTGAACTTCCCGTTGAGGGTGAATTCCGGGGAGCCTGAGCCTGTTAGAGTGACGTCGAAGAGGTCTTCGCCGGAGCCGGCGGCGTCTTCATCGTCGGAGAGTGGGTCGCCGAAGAGGAGGAAGAAGGTTGCGGCGGGGGCCAAAGTGGTGGTGGCCCAATCCGGGTTGGAAACGAGAAATGGGCCAAATGGGTATCAAGTGGCGGCAGCAAGTGGAGCAAATGGACAACAACTATTGGCTAACTAATCCTAATCACCACCACAGTAAAAAAATGAGAAAAAAGAAGAGAATTTTAAGTTTTAACCAGCCAATTGTGGTGGGGGTAAAAATGGGAGTAATTTTGAAGTTGTTGCCTTGTTGGTTGTGGTAGGAGAAAACAAGAAAAGACAAGTAAGGAAAAAGGAACTATGAAGAGGGGAAAAAAATAGCTAGTTGGCTTGTGAATACAAGATTTGCTTTTTGTTTGATAAGAATTACTCTTAAAGCAAAGATTTCATTACTTCTTTTATTTATATAATCTTTTTGTAGTGTTCTTCATGTTTCAAATGTGATGGAACTTTCAGTTTTAGGGGATAAACAGGAAAGAAAATGTGCAAGAAAATTACAGGCAAAGCATGGAATGGCTATCACTTTCCAGTTTTTGCTTTGTGTTTTTGTCTATGAAAAAAAAAAAGTGCTTTGATGGCCTTTCAGGATTAGCAACAAATTGGGATGATGACTGGTGGTGACATGTCTCTGGCTAATTAAAAATACAATTGATGGGTTGCATCTGCAAAATGTGTAGATTTGGGAGAAGATAAGGCTCATGGGAGAAAGTGGCATAGGCTCTATCTGTCTATACTAATAGTACTACATACTATAAAAAGGGTGTCGGCAAAGACATGTTTCATCGTTTTGTTACTTCTTAGCTTGAGCTTGATTCATTGTATTCATACAAGGTGACCACGTTCTCCTTATTGCCTTGAGGAGCAATATAGTATCTACAATGTCCCCAATCCGAAATCTTTCCAATTTCATTCCTTCATGTGTGGAGTGGAACTATTGCTTCGCTTGTTCTGTTGTTCAGTAACTAGGTGGACAATTGGTAAAGTGTCTTTTTTCATGGTCATGCTCTGTAATCACCCTTGTATGAAATTATGAATGGAATCTTTTTGACAAATAATGTGTTATAAAGACAATCCTTTTGACAAAACTGATCCACGCATTGATCATTCACCTTTGAATGGACACAATTATTTAAACATGGGCAGAAAACGAGAACACAAGCTGTTACAAGGAACAAACAGCACACCATCATATGACCCAAGAGAAAAAGAAAAAAACACTAGGGTCTTGTTTTGATTGATAAGAAAAAGAACAGAAGGGACCTATGCCTATCAACATTACAGAAGCCGTAGCAGGCACACGTGCATAAGTAAACGACAGCCTTACGGTCCAAGCAACAGGAGGAATTTTATCCAGTTATGCCTGTTCCTTCCTTATTTCAAACATAAAAACCTTGACTTTTGACTTTTCCCATTTTTCTTATTGACTTTTCAACAGTTTCAGGGGCATAAAACTTGGTGGTTGGATCTAAGAAAAACATTTGGTTTCAATTCAAAAGATCCATTGGATAGAGTTGTTGTTCACATTGTTCTGTTACGTACGTAGGGTAGCAATTAATATGAACTAGATATCGTTGTCTGGGTCAGAATTTTCTACTCAAACTTACATCGTTGACCTGTTGACTCCTAGAGATTGTTGCCTCTAGGAGTTGATGATCCTATATCTAGCAAGTTCTCTTTAGCAAGCAATCAAATGTGTTTATCCAATGCTTGAACAATTTCTATATCTCAGAGAACTTTTAAAAAGGTTTTATCACTAATTTGTGGCAGTTAGTGTAATTGGTAATATGGTTATACTTTTCTTATATGCATCATGGCGTGTGCAATGAACTTGTTAATATTAAACCAAAATTGGCATGTGCAAGGGATTAGTTAATATAAACGAATGTAGTCTACTCTGTTCCCAAGAGAAGGAAAAAAAAAAAAACAGTTTTGACTGAAAGGATTAAGATAAACAAAGGCAAAGATAAGTTCTTTATATGAACAAAGAAAAGGGTATCCACACTACGTCATTAGCATTTGATGTCTTCTTGCTTGTATCTAGAAGTAAGCAAGGATGTAGCCTAGCAGCAGCATAAAAAATTCCAAAAGAAATTGAATGTGTTTTCCTTCTTGACCAATGTGAAGAACACAATTCATTGAGAATATAAAAACTGATGACTGTCTCTCCAAATAAATATGGAGAAGTTCTACATCTAGTTTGGCATGAACAAGATCTGGTAGGCTGCCAGGTGACCGATGAGAAGTATTCTGGAAAATCTGGTGGGCTGCCAGGTGAGCAATTAATAATAACCCGACCTTCTCTGCGTGTGAAAATGTGGTGACTTCCTCCTGCTATTTAGAAATTAATGAGAAATAATCAGAAGTAAGATGTGGAAGGCGTGAGAAATCTATTACATGGCAGGGCCAGAAACAGTATATATGTTCATTGCAAGCATCTGATCGATCCTTGCAATTAAAACAACCCACACAGCAAACATGGGAACAATGTTACTGCAGTTTTGTTGTGTATGCTGATCTTAATCAAAAGATACGTTCTAGCTCTATCATCCCGTCCTGAAAAGAAACTACAAGGGAAATTGAGGGCCAATACTAAATTTGTACATTTTACTTTATCAGTTGCTTTGCACCAACAAATGTCCTGGATGATGCTGAGTGGTAATTGCATGGTAGTGCTAATTATAAGAAGTCAATCAATTCGACCTTCACTAGTTCTGTCAAACGATGATTGCTAGGTCCAGAACATGATTCTACACCACAGGTAAAACTCATCTTGACAGGGAAAGGTATGCAAAAGATACTCGACATAAAATGCAAATTACTTTCAGAAATGAACCCCAACCACTAACATATACATATTCAAATGCAATACCTCTTGTGATGAATATGATGATCTGAGTATTCCTCGTCCTGGTCCATTCCACCAAAATAACCACCACCAAAATGACCCTCGTGCTGCCAGGGATTATAGCCCTGCCTCCTCTGTGGCTTCTGCCAGCACAAGGAACAGAAATTAACGATATGAATAACAAATAACAAATTCTCTCGTGAAAATAAGCAGGAAGAATTAGACGTTAAAGTAGATATTCCTTGGAAATAGCTTCATTCAATTTTATATACGGTTGAACTGGATTATTTTGTTCATCCTTTCATCCAGGGAGGCTTTAATTGTTTCCTGCCCTTTGTGAATGCCCACTCTCTAGAATAAGATGCTAAAACAAAGCATATGAAGAGGCATCACAAGTAGTGAAGGAAAAAAGGATACGAGAAATAGTGAACACAGTTCATTGCTAAAACTACTATCTCAAACCAGATAGATAGCTCAGTTGTCAGAAATAATCGCACCCATCAAAGATGTAGTTACTCTGGCCATTAGTTTCTCTTTCTCTCTTCTCTCACTTAAACCTCAGTCTTCCTTACAGTCATAACTTGTACCTAACAAAGCTAGCTATGAAAAACCCAACAACTGTAGACCAATTTATTCTTTGCTACATTTTTAGTCATATCATCCAGATAATTTGAAACAAGCCTCACGCAAATAGGGAATGCAATAAAGAAAACTTGCTCTCGCATAATTGCAAGGATTTGGTGATACCCAACCTAGTGCGAGTAAAAACGGCAAAACTTATAAGCAAGAACACATTTACAAAGGAACAGAGAAACTCAACTGCCTTGAAATGGTTCTCAGCTATTTCAATCCTCTCTTTAACTTCCTTTTTGTGATTTTGATCCATCCTACACATCTCAGAAGCCCATTCAATCTTCTCTTCAATCAAGGGAACCAAACTGGTTGAAGTGGTCATCCTGAAATTCATAATCGAAAACCGTCAAGTTCCTAACTCTTCCGAGAAATTTCGTTTCAGACAATAAGGCATACATGCTGAAGGACAAAATAAGACTATGAATGGAAACTCAAAAAAATGAGAACACAATTGCCTAAATCTGAAACGAATCATCTCTTAAGAGTAATTGTACTGGTTCTAAAATCAATTGGCAGGCCACTTGATCACAAACTAGGAATAACTAAATTTTCACAGAATGATAATACTAAGGTCTTACTTAATATGTGACAAAAAAACATGCATGCCTACTATTGAGATGGACATCAAGTCCAGTAATTCACAATATTTTAAATCAGACACAAGATAAACAAAATGTGAAGAAGCAAAAAAAATTCTCAGAACAACTAAACAAGCCAAACGGGAAAACATTCTTAGAATCGGAGTAAGTTTTTTCTGTTTACTAGGATTTTTATATTGCAGAAAACTTGGGGTAGTTAGCATACCAATTATCTAAGGTCTTAATCATACTTTCAAGCTTCCCATCCATCGGATCCCTCCCTGCAGCAAATTGCACCTACAGATAAAAGTAATACAACAGAGTTTAGCATTTACATGGTTCTGGCAGGTGAATCAAAAGGATATATCTCATAGGATGAAGAACTCAACCTGTAAGCATCTGTCCAACTGATTCAATTTCCCCTTGACTATGCCCTGCGCCAGAAAAGATCATCAGCATTATCACACATTATTTTGTTAACATGCTCTGTAGATTCTGCACTAGAAAACAACTATCAACGAATTAAAGGACCCACCGAATAAATGCACTCATCGATAAGGAAGTCTTCAAGTTCACGCACATTAGGAACCTCAAGTTCCTCGAGAAGCACATCGTAAGAGAGAACCTAGAGCAGAATTCACCCAGAAATCAGATAAATAGAATAGGTACATAAAAAAATGATAGTGACAGACAAGGGTTACAAACATGAAGTACAACAAAGTTGAACTCCATAAACCCATCTAAAAAATTTAAATGTATATACATTGTTGGTTTAACAAAAAACAGAGCCAATTCTGTAAAATTCTGGGCACATAAAACCAAATACGTACCTTGTTTGTCTCTGCTAGACTGAGGATGGTTAGCTGTTTCAACTTGAGCACTTGCTCCGGGGTCAGCTCAGGTAGACTACTCCCGTTACCTAACATAGTACAAAATTAGAAAAATTCCCATTTAAAACACATACCCTCTTGTCAAAATAAACAAAGAAACACCAATCAATTGTTTATTTGAAAAAAAACAAAACAACAAAGACAAGAAAAGAAACCCATTAAAGATATCGATTAAAAAAGTTAGTAAAGTTGCTTACTATTGTAATCCCGCCATGTCCCATAAGCAAACAAGCGAAGCAAATCCAATGAAGAAGAACTCTCAGTGCCTTGTAGCTGCAAAAAAGACAATAACTTTCACTACCCAATAACACAAAACACCTTATTCAATCATAAAAAGTATAAAACAGAGAGAATAAAGAGGACCCAGGTGGGTTAAAAAGCGGGAAGAAGAAGGAAAAGAAGAAAAACCTCGAGTGCGGATAAAATCTCGGAGAAGGCGAAGAGAGAAGGGTGAGAGGTGGCTTGAACGACAAGTGTCGCGAGGGAGGAAGGAACGTCGTCGCCGCCGGCGATAGTGGAGGAGGCTTGGTCCACGAACCGTTTTATGATGTCGGATTGTTGTTGCTCAATCTCCATCGCCATTGTCGTTTGTGGGGTTTTGGGTTTTTTTTTTTTTTTTTTGAATGGAAGAAGAAGAAGAGAGGTTTTAGGTTTTTGGACACTAAAGTGAAATATATAATACCAAAAGACGAGGTTTTTCTATTACGAGGAGGGAGACCCTGGTTTTGATGTTTCTTGCGGGTATATATATGTAACGGGTTTTGCCTTTTTAGGTTTTGTAGGAGAAAGAAAGGAATAGAATGTTATAATTAAAAAATAAAAATAAAAATAAAAATAGGGACGATTCGGCTGTTGTGGATGACATGTCTTTTTGTCATGGGGCATGTCTTTTGGTCCAGTGGATTCCATGGAGTTTTAGCTTTACCACATGGCCCAACATTAGCCCAATGGAGTATGTCAAAATAATACTCCTTATGGAATATGGATCTTTACTCCTTTGTAGCTGATTAGGCCTAAGCTCAGCTAATAGCAATAATCATCGCATGGATTAGTAGCCTAATCATGGTTGATTCATGCCAGTTCAACATAGCTATTGTAAAAACACTACATAGTGTGCAACTACTCGCAGGACTGCCTCATAATGTGTCCGACAGCGGTTTTCGTGTACTTTAAAGAGTGTTCTAATCTGAATTAATCGGTTTTGTATGGTTTCAAGAACCGAGCTGGATTAAAGAAAAATGACCAAAGTGAGCATGATTGCAAGTATGGAGTTGAGAATGGATGTTTTCTGCCTCTAACCAGTCCAACCTGATCTGTATCAGGAATTTAGGAATAAATTTCATTTGATTCCATTCTATTACAATCCATTACACCCAACCAAACGGGCCGTTGCTGTCTTCATATGTTTGAGTTTGTATTTACATTCTTCTTAGCTTTTTGAGTTGCTACTTTCATGGTCTGTAATCCTCCTTACTTGGTACCTGGACTATGTATACTTTCGTATTGTATTAATATACATACCATGCTATGCTGACCACAAAAGAAGAACAATTTTTTAGAGGATGTAGCAAAATTTTAATCATAGATGTCGTTTTGATGTTACATCAGATTTTAGAATATTTCAGGCTGTTCTAGTACGATAATGATCAAAACTTTTCTATGATATAGGTATCCACTAGGTAGTTACCCGCGCGTTGCTGCGGGATTGAGAGAACTGGAAACTGACATTACTGAAAGGAATGAGATAATTGAAAAAAAAACTGCAGTAGAAAAAAACTTACAGGCCGTGGAATAGTCAATCCTGAAAAAAAAAATCCAAAGCAAATATAATGCAGAGGAAACCAAGGCTGTAATTTATTAGTTTGGTGTTGCAGCCATAACCATCAAGCCATTAAATGTGTAGTACATAATGTGAAGAACATGTACCAAAAGAATTTGGCTGCGGATCTAGTAAAATCCAACCAATTCATACACTATAACACCAGAGACGATAACTTGAGCTGAGAACATAAGGAACTTCAATCAAGAACAGCAACAAAGAGGAAAAGAAGTCAATTGATGGACTCATTTTACTTATGAGTAAAATGAGCACTGCCAGATATATTAGCAAGGAAAAGAAAATTGATGCATGCAATTATAAGACCACAGACAGACACGAAAAATTGGACAAAGCTACATCTTTATATTTAGCATCCAACAAACCATGAGAAAACAAAATCAACTGGGCTGGAGAGGTTCTATATGTATGGTTCACAAAAAAAAAAAAACAGCCAAGACATTGGTGCAATTGAGCATCTATTTGACAAAAAGATGGAAGCCAAGGGGAGACATCCTAAGATTTACTCTAATTAACACACCAATGGATGGTATTCTCAATCGGCATTGCAAGAACTTCTGAAAATAAGTCTGTTACCTGAGCTTCTATCAGAGCGATAAGTGTGTGTTCATCTATATAGAAAACCAATTATCGGTCCTGTAGTTGGCGCAACGGAATAGGCGCATCTTTTGTGGCCAAAAGCTGAACCAATTACCTATCAAATACATAGCTAAAGTACGACTTAAGAACTTATCATGTATAAGGATTTTCATTAGGGATTGTCTTTACTAAAGTCAAGAAAACAGAATCTAAATGAAGTGAAGTAATTGACGATGCAATAAATAGTCCTAATTAGGCTCAAACAAACATTTTAATGCTAAACTGCCACAAATAAGCTTCATGTATTGCATTGCTCTAATCATTTCGTATGTTCTAGTATTCCAGGTGATCTTATTTTTCCCATGGAATATAAAGCATTCCTTCAAATGCTATTGGAAACCTCTTAAGTCAGAGAATACATGGCCACGCATACATGAATTTTGTGCTAATTCTGGAAATCTGGCTAGATTTGCGTTTGGCATTCTACTAATTATATATTTTTGAATTTGTAAAGAAATAAACCGTTAAAGAATATTACACTAATGCCTTTTGTGTTGAATTTGTTAGTGTTAAACATTTTTGCTCAATCAATAAATACAATGCTGAACGTCTTCACAATAATTGATATCAAGCTACCTGATGACAAAGACTTGTACCAGCCGTAGTAGACGTAGGAACAAAAGCAATCTTTCTTTGCCACGCTGCTTTCACCATCATTCAAATAAGCAGCAAAGAAACATAAAAATTTTTAATTTCCTGTAGCTCAGTATGTGTTTGATCAAGACGGCTCATACTCCTGAAGAAGGTAGCATGACCTGCGTGAAAGCAAAGCATGCAGGGAATAGTGAATGGATCAGGAGTTAATATCTGTACTGAACAGGCTCCTAAAAGTTTCTGACAGGCATCCAAAATGAAAGAAAGGGTACAGGCAATCTCAGCAGGCCATTAGCAGTCATACTTGAACATGGGTTTGAAGAATTTAGTGCCCCTTCACCACCATTTTTCAACACCTTCTCTGTTGCTGCCCAATTATGTTCTGAAAAGGAACAAACACGACATCAAAGAAACGATATTGATGAATCAATGTCGTGATTTAGCATATTGATTTCGCAGATTGTCTAAGGTGGTGAAATCCTGCTATTTAGTAAATTGCATAACCATTTAACACTTTTCACTTTCAATTTGTTTCAATGAGCCAACAGTCCAGTTGAATCCTTAGCTCAGAAGATATGTTCTAAACATATCAGCAAGGGAAAAAAATTGATGCATGCAATTATAAGACCACTGACAGGAAAATCTGGATTTGAAGAAACAAAATTCAAATTAAAGAACAACACAACCATGGATTTGAACAAAACGATGCATGCAAGCAACAACAAAGAAGAAATATCAGCAAAAGAGAAGAAGGTGAGGTCTTGCCGTTGCTCTGGGTGGCATGTAAAGACAATTGTAGAAGATTTTTATGCAACTTCTTGCCCTTTCCTTTCCTTCCAAAGATGACTATCCCCCTCAAATTCCAATAATTCAAGCTCGTGTTGCCTTGGTAAAAAAAAAAAAAAACAACTGAAAACATATAGAAAAGCCTGTTGTGGAAAGTTCGTTGTTGTGCTTTCAGACAATTACAAAGATGTAGAGGGAGCGGTGAAGAACAAAACCAAGTGAGAGGAGAATAAAAACCGTGTCTGATACGTGGAGAGAAGGAAAGAGGAAATTTAAAAGTGAGTAAAGTGTGTTGATTTGGCGATCCCAGAGTTAAAAACGTGTCATCCAAAATTATTTAATTATTAAATTCAACTTTACAAAAATAACTTTCGTTCCAAATTAAGCGTGGCCGTGTGGGAGACATTATTGTAGCAATATTTGAAGAAATTATGGATAAAAAGGAGAAATTAATCAGCTTTCACAGTGTTTTAGTATGTTACCTAATGAATAGATTTAAATATAAGGAAAAGGATAATTTTGTCATAATAAAAATTTTTAAAGGCAAAACGGTCATATCACTTCACACGGATGCTCCTTGTTTTAGTATATGTATAAAGTTGGGTCTAGAATTTAATATTTCAGTTTGACATGAAATCAGTTGACCAAAATTTATTGATTGAAAAAGGTTTAGCACGGTAAACAATCGCTTTACCAGTACTGGAAAGATATATTTAATCAGTTTAAGAATCTAAATGCTGATCTATCGATCTCCCACCATTTTTAATTAAACTTGACTACATAAAAAAAAAGAAAAAGAAAAATGAGGAACACAAGCGAACCCACCGCTTATATGTAGCAAAACCCAGATATCACACTAGTAGGATGTTCAAGTCCAAACTCTTTTTCTGCTTTATCTAGCAGCAAACCTTAACAAAAGAGAGTTGAGAGATGGGAGAAGCAGCTGACAAGCATCATCATCGTGTTCATGTTGTTATTGTCCCAGCTCCATATCAGCTGGTCCAAGTGGTTCATCACCTGTAAATTTGGACAAGTTGATCAATGACGTACTCTTACCATACCACTTGTGAGTTACCATTGTCCCATGTATGTAACCGCATGAAAAAATTTCTTGTGTCAACTTCAGGAATCCCATCCTTATACACAATAAAATCCCCCAAAATGTTTCTGTACTGAAAAGAAAAAAAAAAAGAGAAAGAAAAAGAACACAATTAAGCTGTAAGTCATTTACATTTTTCTCAACGAAGTTTAAATTTAATGGTTGGAATACAGATGAGTTTGACTTCATGTCTACGCAGCAGCAGTTGCTAACAGTTTGGTCAGCAAAGAACATAGATAGAAACAAAGACAGTGCTTCATCAATATGGCTGCCTAAGCCTGCACCAGTTTCATTAGGACTTCATTAATTCTTAACCTTCTATACCCTCTTCTTATGATTTTCTGGATCACTGTGCAAATGTGAACATGATGAAAATATAATTGCAACATACATAAACTAAATGAAAAGGTCCTAATCAAGCAGGTGCAATATCGCATTCCTGTAGCTAAAACTTAATTGTAAAAATGGAGAAAAAAGTCAGGATCCAACTAGAACAAGGTTGCACGCTAGCTAGTATTTGAACTTAATTATTATGTACCTTTTTTTTTTGTCCTTATGTACGTATGACTAATACTCTTCTGTATATTTTTTGGAACTGGATCTGAACGGAATCATCCTCTTTTGGTCAACTAATTGCTCATGTCCAAGTTTCTTCCCATTTGTGTTCCTTTTAAGACAAAATAAACACAACACTGTCTGAGCTTCCATCTTGACTAATTAGCCTTTGATTTTCACAACCTCTGTATAACTCTCCTAGACCAAGAAGAGGATCAAGTTATGGGTAGTACTACTAAGCATTTTAGCCACGATCATGACTTGACATTTTATGAGGAGAGCGAGGAGATACGCAAGCAGCTGATAACAAAATACAATGATCAAGGCCCGCGACTAGTATGTCATGGATGCGGTGATGAAGTGGTAAATGGTACTTCATCCTATTTTTGCCAACTCTGTGAAGACGATTATACACTGCACAAATCATGCTTTGAATTGCCCACTGAGCTAAAAAGTACTACTACTACCCTTCACAGTACTACTGATGACCACCCTCTCATCCTCAGCAAAACCACTACAGGGTTCGTCTGCAGTTGTTGCAGAAATTACAGGCGTGATGGCCTTGCGTACAACTGCGAGAAGTGCGAGATCAATTTTGACATCCATTGTGCACTTCAGACCAAGAGCTGTTGTAATCATCATCGGAGCAACAACAGCAACAACAGCCTCGTAACAGTTACAGAAGTTGAGCATTTCTTGGACCCGCATAAGCTTGCATTGTGCTCCTTTCAATATTCTATAGTTTGTGCCGCATGCAGTCTGCAGATTTTTTGTGATGATACTTGCTACGGCTGCCGGGACTGCATGTTATTCCTTCACAAATCCTGTTTAGAACAAGTACAACAGGTAATACAACATCCGTATCACCCTCACCCTCTTCAGACCTATACAGCAAAGTATCAGCCAATGTGTTTTGCTTGCAAGATGGGTGGGCCCAACCTAAGGTATGTGTGCTCTAAGAAATATTGTAAATTCATCCTTCATGTCGCGTGTGCTATTACTTCTATGGAGCAAACTATGCCGCTAAGACACAAACTGGAGCACCACCATGAGCTGTATTGCTTTGTGCCACCTGATTCCACACTTCCATCAGTATGTAGATGCGACAAGTGTTGCCAGCCTTGCAATGGTGCTTTCTACACGTGTTTTAAATGTTACTTCAATGTACACCTAGACTGCATGCTTATTTCGAAGAAGGTTGACCATGAGTGCCACTTCCATCCCCTCACTCTCAAGGATTCATTTCGTGAAGATGACTCGGGAGAGTATGTCTGCTATGCTTGTGGGGAACCAAGAAACGGAAAATATCCACTGTATTTCTGTGAGGAGTGTCCAGAGGATGTTCCCTACACTGCTCATGTAGAATGCATAATATCTGAGGAAGATAAGTCCTTTTGGGAGACCTCTCGCCAAATAGAAGAAGAACCAGCAAAGGAAGAAGAAGGAGCTCAGAAAGGAGATTTAAACATCCACATTCATGAGGAAAGAGCATCCCTTCCCCTAGTCTCTCTATATATGTTCTACTGTTCACAATAGTGTTTAATTATGTGATTACTCATTCTATGTTGTCATTTGTAGTACATGGACCAAATACATTCAAGCCTCACATTTAGTCTTGAATTCTGTAATTGGTTGCAGATTGACAGTCATGATCATCAATTAACTTTTCATGCCATACAAGGATCAGAGGTTATGAACTGCTACAAGTGTGAAACAGAGATCCAAGGTGGTAAGATGTACACTTGCAGGTCCTGCGGCATTCATTTTCATCCTTCTTGTACTACCTTGCCCAGGGAGATTATTAGACACTCCCTTCACAAACACCCTCTGTTTGAACATTCTGATGGCATGTATGTTTGTGGTCTATGTAGACATATTTCCTATGGGTTCCATTATAAATGTTTTGATTGCCGGTACACTCTTGATGCGGAATGTGCCTTTTTAAGTGATGATCAGTATCAGGATTCCAATGAGAAGCATCCTGAAGTCAAGAGTCGACATTTCAGTCACCGCCATGAACTCACCCTGGCCAAATGCAGCAGTGAGCTTGGAAAACGGTGTGAGGTATGCCAATTGCCAATTTCGGGCTCTACCTATTGTTGCTTATTTTACGGGTGTGAGTTCATCCTCCACGAGTCATGCTTCGAAATGAAGCTAGAAATACAACCATCATATCACCTCCCACATCGATTATTTGCCGAAGATTTGCATTCCAGGGGAAAGAGGTGCGGTGTCTGTGGATCAAAAATACCATTCATCGGGTATTCCTGTTACGAATGCGAATTCTTCCTCCATTTTAAGTGTGCAACTGATCCTACATCCACTCTGAAACATGAGCTCCATGAGCACACTCTTTACTGTTTTGCGGAATGTGATTTATGGGATGGCGCTCCAGGCAGAAGATTATGGTGCAGCAAGTGTTTTAATCCAATTGGTGACTCCTTCTACCGTTGTGTGGAGTGTGACCTCAATGTACATCCAAAATGCATCCCTCTGCCAACAATGGTTAAGCATAGTTGTCATGTTGATCCCCTTACTCTTAGGAGTTCTTTCCACGAGGACGATTCTGGTGAATATTATTGCAATGCTTGTGAAGAGCCAAGAAACCCAAATCACCCTTGTTACTTGTGTGAGGAATGCTGGAGGGAAGATCACGTGTTTGTTGCTCATGTTGGATGTGTTGTCCAAGAAGTAAGAATTCATTCATTGTTTCAGTTTGCTTAATTTGTAGCATTGGCATTGATGTGATAATATACAAGCCTGCACTTTAACCCTGTTGCTTTCTGTGAGGATACTTTACATGTTTATACTTTTAACAGGGCGATACTACATTAGAGGTATTATCATGAGAGCCAATCAATTCTGTGTCATTGCCGTCTGAACTAGAGGCAGAAATCAATCCTGAGTCGATGTTTGGATCACTCTTCGTACTAGAGGAAGAAATCAACGACGATCAACAGGAGGGGAAGCGGATACAGATTAGAGATCAGGAGAAGTAAACAGCAGTAGTAACAATCCTACTACTCCGCCAAGTTAACAATCACGGAAAGAGAAACGCATGCTATGTAATGGCAAAACTGAAGACCTGCTTTCAATATTTCGTTTGTGTTTCTTGTATCACAAGAGTTAAATTTATATAGTTGATACAGTCAACACTGTTTTGGTAGTGAATGATAATGAAATTTGAGTGTAGACTGTCTTGTATATCCTAGATTGAATAACAAGAGAGGAGAGGAGAGGAGGCAAAGATTTCTTCTAAGCAGTCCAAAATCTCAGATTTTGGAAGCAGAGAGTTGGCGAGCCTAAAGATACATTTAGGCATTATAGATAGGATAGGGAGTTGCTGGATAGCATTATCTGTTACGTTGTTGGATAAACAAAAACACAGAGCCAATTCTATAAAACTAGGAATAATGCCCGCGCGTTGCTGCGGGTACCCATCCGATTATAATATTGAAAATCTCAATCAAATATTAGTAATGACCATATTGTACTCTGGTTTCATACTAATAAGCATATTGTATTCTGGTTCCACACTATAATATTACATATCAACAAAAACATTAATAAGATTGTCTTCTGACAATACAAAATATAATAG
>JAKUCV010000849.1:8397-46334 GCA_028386065.3 Turnera subulata | reverse complement strand
ACCAACATCGATGTTGGCATGATGATTGGCCTCGGCCGAATCACTACAACATCGATGTTGTAGGACAAACATCGATGTTCTCATGCAACTTCTCAACAACATCGATGTTTAAAAGTTAAACATCGATGTTATTTGAGCTCGGCCAATTTGGTTGAAATTCCAGAATTCAAACAACATCGATGTTTATATTTAAACATCGATGTTTTTGGGTTCAGGAAGTTACAACAACGATGTTCTATTCCAACATCGATGTTGTTATGCTACTGCCAAGTCCTGAACATTGCTGGTACTCAAAACATCGATGTTGTAGCGTCCAACATCGATGTTTTTGAGACTCTGCCAAATGGTTAGGAGTTCAAGCACTCAAAACATCGATGTTGAAGTTTAAACATCGATGTTTTTGAGCTACTGCCAATATGTTGGGAAAGTTAGACTTTCACAACATCGATGTTTAAGTTTAAACATCGATGTTTTGGAGCTACTGCCAATATGTTGGGAAAGTTAGACTTTCACAACATCGATGTTTGCCAATATGCTGGCAAGGGCACTGCCCCTTGACCCCGCCCGCTAACCGGCTAGCGGGACCGCCGTACTACCTCTGCGTAGCGGCTTGTATTGCATATGATGCATAAATATATTGATGAAATATTAAGTTCCTAGTTGCCTTCTATGATAAGCACTCATCAAGCTTAAGATCAACAATTGGTAGTTTCTGCCAAAGTAGGGTGCCAATGTTTATCCTAAGAAGGTGCGAGTGGATAATTGTAATATCTCGATTGCTTGTTGTGGGTTTGGACTTAACTAGGTTATCTTAATAGGATTAAGGACCTAGAGGCAAGGGTTGAGCAATGTCTATAAGATAGACTTGAACAGGCTGTTGTTCACTCAACTATCCAAGAGTTACATAGAGATGTAATTGACAAAGAGTTGTCTACCTAAATAACTATGATGTAGGCTTATCAGCCAAAGCTGACTTATGTTGTAGTGAAATATGGATCTTGGCTTACTTGTTGTTCTTTTAATTGATTCATAGTAGGAGCATCATTTAATTAAATCCCTTGTTAAATGATTTATGTATGCATGACTCTTATTTGTGTGAATTGATCTTTGTTGTAGAATTACCATGGCACAAAACACAGGTACATTGTCATTGCGATCTGTCCTTGAGAAGGAGAAACTTAATGGGAACAATTTCCTAAAGTGGTATCGCAATCTGAGGATCATCCTCAGACAAGAAAAGAAACTGTATGTCCTCGAAGGGCCTGTTCCGATTGAACCGGCGCCTAATGCACCAAGGGCAGAAAGAGATGCTTACAAGAAGCATCTTGATGATGCAGTGGATGTTTCATGCTTCATGCTTATGGCCATGGAATCTGAAATTCAGAAGCAACATGAGCTAATGGGGGCGTTCGATATGATCGAACACCTTAAGATGCTCTTTGAGGAGCAGGCTAGGCATGAGAGGTATGAGACCTCCAAAGCATTATTCCAATGCAGAATGGCTGATGGATCACCCGTGAGGCCTCATGTGCTCAAAATGATCGGATACATTGAGAGCCTTGAGGGTCTAGGGTTTCCTTTGCAAAAGGAATTGGCTGTGGACCTTGTCTTGCAATCGTTGCCGGACAGTTATAGCCAATTCGTGATGAACTTCAACATGAATCATCTTGACAAGTCGTTGTCAGAGTTGCTCAACATGTTGGGGACAGCTGAACAACAAATGAGGACAAATAAGTCCAACATTCTGTTGCTTGGCAAGGGCAAAGGAAAGGGTAAGGCAAAGTATGACAAGAAGAAGAAGGGTGCCAAAAGGTTTGGTGCTTGTGCTTCTGCTTGTGATCATGTGCTGAAACCCAAGGGTGGAGTTGCAAAGGATGGACATTGTTTCCATTGCAACAAACCGGGCCATTGGAAGCGCAACTGCCCAGTTTACCTTGAAGAGGTAAAGAGGAACAAGAAGGGAAGTGAGACTTCTACTTCAGGTATTTTCGTTATAGAAGCTAATATTTCTACTTCTGCATCATGGGTATTAGATACCGGATGTGGTTCTCACATTTGTGTAAATGTGCAGGAACTAAGAAAGAGTAGAAGGTTGGCGAAGGGTGAAGTAGACCTACGTGTCGGGAATGGAGCAAGGGTTGCTGCATTAGCCGTAGGGACTTATTTTCTATCTTTACCTAGTGGCTTGGTTTTAGAACTCGATGATTGTTATTTTGTACCTTCCATTAGCAGAAATTTGATTTCTGTATCTTGTTTGGACAAGAAAGGATTTTCATTTGTAATAAAGAACAAATGTTGTTCAATTTATTTCAATGATGTATATTATGGTGGTGCAAATTTAAGCAATGGATTGTATGTTCTAAACCTTGAGATGCCGATCTATAACGTTAGTACGAAGAAGGTTAGAATAAATGATTCTAACGAAACCTACCTTTGGCATTGTCGTTTAGGCCATATAAACGAAACTCGCATTGCGCAACTCCATAAAGATGGATTGCTAGACTCATTTGATTTTGAATCATATGAGACATGTGAGTCATGTTTGTTAGGCAAAATGACTAAGGCTCCCTTTAAGGGTAAAGGCGAAAGAGCCTCGGACTTATTAGGTCTCATACATACTGATGTATGCGGACCAATGTCTACACAAGCTAGAGGTGGTTTCCAATACTTCATTACGTTTACTGATGACTTCAGTAGATACGGCTACGTGTATCTAATGAGACACAAGTCGGAATCCTTTGAAAAGTTCAAAGAATTTAAGAATGAAGTACAGAATCAGCTCGGGAAAAGTATTAAGATGCTTCGATCTGATCGAGGCGGTGAATACTTAGACCGAGGTTTTCTTGACTATCTAAGGGATTGTGGTATAGTATCACAACTCACTCCGCCGGGTACACCTCAATGGAATGGTGTATCCGAAAGGAGGAACCGAACCTTGTTGGACATGGTTCGTTCGATGATGAGTCAAGCTGACCTTCCTTCCTCCTTTTGGGGACATGCACTATTGAGTGCTGCTTTTACACTTAACCGTGTTCCGTCCAAATCAGTCGAAAAGACACCATATGAGATATGGACTGGGAAGCGTCCCAATTTGTCTTTTATGAGGATTTGGGGTTGCGAGGCTTACGTAAGACGTGACGCTTCGGATAAACTTGGCCCAAAATCCGAGAAGTGCCTATTCGTAGGTTACCCTAAGGAAACTAAAGGGTATAACTTCTATAATCCCACCGACCACAAAGTGTTTGTTGCTCGGACAGCGATTTTTCTAGAAAGACAATTTATTTCTAGAGGAATTAGTGGGAGGAAAATAGAACTCGAAGAAGTTCGAGATCTAGAGACTGAGACGGAACAAGAACAGGAACCACAAGGTGTTGTGGACGAGAATCCTGTTCCTGTAACACACGGACCGCGTCGGTCAGATAGGATTCGGCATGAGCCCGAGAGATATGGATTTCTCGTGACTCATACCGGTGATGTGATGCTCATAGATGAGGATGAGCCCACTACCTATCAGCAGGCCGTTACGGGTCCGGACTCCCAGAAGTGGCTAGAAGCCATGAATTCGGAGATGGATTCCATGTATCAAAACAAGGTATGGACCTTGGTTGATCCACCCGAAGGGGTAAAACCCATAGGGTGCAAGTGGGTCTTCAAGAAGAAGACCGACATGGATGGTAATGTGATTACCTATAAAGGGCGGTTGGTTGCAAAAGGTTTCAAACAAGTTCATGGTATAGACTATGATGAAACCTTCTCACCAGTTGCCATGGTTAAATCCATCCGGATTCTTTTGGCTATAGCCGCATACCATGATTATGAAATATGGCAAATGGATGTCAAAACCGCTTTCCTTAACGGAAATCTTTTAGAGGATGTGTACATGACACAGCCTGAGGGTTTTGTCGATCCAAAGAATGCCAACATGGTATGCAAGTTGCAAAGGTCTATTTATGGACTTAAGCAAGCTTCAAGGAGTTGGAATCTTCGTTTTAATGATGTAATCAAAGAGTTTGGTTTCATCAAAAATGAAGATGAACCATGTGTTTACAAGAAGGTTAGTGGGAGTACAGTAGTTTTCTTGTTGTTATATGTTGATGACATTCTGCTCATTGGAAATGACATTCCGACACTACAGTCTGTAAAGGCTTGGTTAGGAAAGAACTTCTCAATGAAGGACTTAGGAGAAGCTGCCTATGTGTTAGGCATAAAGATCTATAGAGATAGATCAAGAAGGCTTCTCGGGCTAAGTCAGAGTACATATATTGACAAAGTGCTAAAAAGGTTTAGCATGGAGAATTCCAAGAAGGGATTCTTACCTATGTCACATGGCGTCTCTCTCTCAAAGAGTCAATGTCCTAGTACATCTAAGGAGAGAGAGCAGATGAGTAAGATCCCTTATGCTTCAGCTATAGGATCTATCATGTACGCCATGCTATGTACTCGACCAGATGTCGCTTATGCTCTGAGTGTCACGAGCAGGTACCAATCCGATCCCGGTGAGAGTCACTGGACAGCGGTTAAGAACATCCTTAAGTACTTGAGAAGGACTAAGGATGCATTCCTGGTTTATGGAAGCGTTGATGAGCTCGTTGTAAAGGGTTACACCGATGCTAGCTTCCAAACCGATAGGGATGACTTCAGATCGCAATCAGGATATGTGTTTTGTCTTGGAGGTGGAGCTGTAAGCTGGAAGAGTTCTAAGCAAGAGACAGTTGCAGATTCTACAACCGAGGCTGAGTATATTGCAGCTTCAGATGCAGCGAAAGAGGCTGTTTGGATCAAGAAGTTCGTAACTGAACTTGGGGTGGTTCCTAGTATTGAGAGTCCGATTGAGCTCTATTGTGACAACAATGGAACAATCGCACAAGCTCAAGAACCTAGATTCCACCAAAGATCCAAACATATTCTCCGACGCTATCATCTTATTCGAGAGATCATAGATAGAGGCGATGTCAGGCTGTGCAGAGTTCCTTCTGAGAACAATGTAGCAGATCCCTTGACGAAGCCACTCACGCAGCAGAAGCATGATGGTCATTGCGCATCCATAGGTATTAGATACATGTATGATTGGCTTTAGTGCAAGTGGGAGATTGTTAGTTATATGCCCAAAAGCCAATCTATGGATGATTGTAGTCATGTATATACATTGAGGTTATTCCAATAAATATGATTATGAGATAATTACTTGCACATATTTATAACCCTAGTTTATATATTTGATATATTCTTAAATGTCCCTAGTCGGTTATTATTATGGACGGGTTGTAATAATAAATTAAGACTAGCGTATGTTGTGAATTTATATGTGATATGAAATCTACATACTGTGGACCGGACCGACCCACATAAGAACACTACATGGAACGTTATATGTATGTCATTAGTGTTTCTTATAGATGTATTGTCCTTCGACCTGAGATCGTCAAGATATCCAACATATGAATCATATGCTTTGATATTATACCTAGTCACCCGTAACTGGGTGGACATAAGGGTAATCATTGGTTATATGACTAGTATGTAGAGGGTTTTGATTGATCAAGACGGGATTCGTTCGACCTATGTAACGGGTATATTATCAAATTATTTCTTGATAGAGTTGAACTGTGAAATGCATGGCCATGCTCGGATTAGGTGATATGTTGATATCACGGGTATCCGTTTTATACAGTTAACTCGGGGATCAAGAAACATAGATTAGACATATATGAGAATGGCATATTCCATGTCTCATGTTTGATCTTGATAATGGGACGAAAGGACGATGACATATTCCGAGGCATAGAGAATCAGTAATGATCTTGTCGTTCGGGTAGCAATGATGTGTTGCTAGACGCCGCTCTTTGTTTATGATTGTAAAATGATATTTTACAATCATTGCCGGACGTTACAAGTTCCTATAGGGTCATACACATAGAACTGTTGATTCGGGCAGGTGGTTGAACCGTGGTTGGACCATGGTTGGACCGAGTGTGGTTGGACCGTGGTTGGACCATGGTTGAACCAGGGTCGTTTTGGGACAATAATTAGCAGAATTATTGACCTGAGTTAGTGCATGATTGAGTGTTTTGTGTCTGGTTTTTCATTAGTGGAAGCATGATAAGTGAGGGTCACTTTCATGGGCCATTAGTGTTGGCCATTTAGCTCCACTAATTGGAGGTGATTAGGGGTTGATTGTGNATACCGTAGAGGAGAGGACGTTTTCATCCTGCTCTTGCTGGTTCTATACTTATAATTAGGTGAAAGATCCTAATCACCAAGTAAGTAAAAATTGTTATTCGGTTTTGTAGCCTCACATGTGGTTCTAGGGTAGTTTCCTATCTTTCCGCTGCTTTATGAGCCTTTGTATGAGTGTCATATAGCTCTTAGGAAACTTACACCTGCAACCTGGGTTGTAGGTGTTCGAGTAAGGGTTTTTTGGACCCTCTGGTTGATGTAACTGACTTGCTCCTGGCATGCTTGCTCATAGCCGCCTTCTACTGGGCACTCCTGATAGCTTCCATCACATTTAGCACAAGAATGGGACTGTCCTTTCCTATTCAACTTCAAGATGGCATCCAACTTGGCATTCATCAGGCTCATAGCATCAAGTTCAAGAACGCAGACAGTTTTTCCGCCAGGTATTTCGGCAGGCCAATTAAATTTGTTGCTGGCGACGTGCTCGAATAGTTTGTACACATCCTCAGCATCTTTAGCTAAAGCTACTCCTCCGGCTGCTGCATCCACATGTGCACGAAGGGTCTCGTTTAGGCCAGCATAGAATTTCTCCACAATTACCCAATCTGGAAGGCCATGTGTGGGCTTCTTCTTAGTGCATCTCTAAATCTTTCCCACGCATCGTAGAACGATTGATTGGCCTTTTGTTTGAACTCCATTATGTTGTTCTGAAATATCATGGCCTTGCTGGGCGGGAAAAATTTCTTCAGAAAAGCCTAGGATAGGGCAATCCATGTGTTAAATGTCCCAAGAGCTTGTGCCGTCAACCACGCCTTTGCCTTATTCTTGAGTGAGAAAGGAAAGAGGCGCAGGTTGATAGCATCTTCTGAGGCTCCATTCACCTTGATTGTGTCACAGATTTCCAAGAAATCTTGCAAGTGTTGATTTGGATCTTCATCAGAGGAGTCCCCCAAAAGGATCTTGCTTGACCATCTTGATAAGGGCCGGATTTAGCTCAAAGTTATTTGCTTGCACAGTTGGGCGGACCACACTGGACTGTGCAAGAGTTGCATCTGGGATTGAGAAGTTTCAGACGGGCCTTCCCTGGGGCCCGAATTGGACTCCCTCGATATGTTCAGCCATTTCTCCTTCGATTGAGGTGCCGTCCTCTGACTCCTTCTCGAGCCGAAGTCTACGGAGTTTGGCCCAAAAGTTTCTTTCGATCTTGGGATCTAGCTTTCTAGGTGGTACTCCTGAGCTCCTAGTATTCATGCACCAAAGAGATCTGAAGAAGAAAACACACTGAACAAATGGGTGAAAAAGGAAAAGAACAATCTAGATTAACCAAATCACAAAGTCAAATAATTTTAATGCCGATCCCCGGCAACGGCGCCAAAAACTTGATAGACTCCTGCAAGTATACAGGGTGTTGTAGTACCAATGTCGTCTCACAAGGATCTTTACTAATTACTATTAACAATGTGACATGCAATTATCTAGAAAATAAACCCTCGAAGAGGAGTCGATTGAGTAGAGCAAATAAGTAAACAAGTAAACAGCAAAGAATGGTAAAAAAAAAAAAACGAGATTACAATAAATAAAAACACCTAAGACTTCGAAGAATCCCATGCCACAATTTCCATGCAATTAAGTGCAACACAACCAATCTGTGTTCTGTCACTACATGACCTGCCTGTGTAGATCTGATATTAAATCCTAAAAATACTCTTCTTTGAAAGAACCGGTAAACTTAACTAGATCAATAGCCTACTTCCGTAAGCCGTAAAACCCCTTCCTAACTTATCTTCACTATCCATTCTGCCAGTGTTGAAATAAATTAAGAGCTTTAAGTTCTTACCTTTAAGTCTCCAATAGAAGGCACGCCCCTCCCGAGGTCAGTTCCTAAAGCCCTGTCTAAGGTTTTCTATAGGAAACTGACACAATTTCCTATTATGGATTTAAGCTAATTGTTGATCAGACAACTAACTTAATTAAGCGTCAAAGACCAGATCAAAGAAGAATTAAATTAAGGAAATAATATTTTAATTAGGTTTGCATGAAAATAATGACAAGATCATCCCCTAATCCTAGATTACGAAATTAGCTAGACATAATTTGAGAAGAAATAAAATCAAGAGAAGCCATCATTTAATTCCAAGGTAAAAGTTAAATAAGTAAGAAAATAAATAAATAAACCAACCTTGAATTGTTGAATGGCCTCTTCACTTGTATTAATTTGCAAGCTCAAATTACAAAAGAAACTAAATGTTTGACAAAGAAATGAATAAAAGAATACAAGATAAATCCTAGACTAAAGGTGCAGTGTTGTTGCCGAAATTGGCCATCCCCCTGACTTTAATGTATGCGTGAATTTATAGTGGACAGGGGGAAACCGTTCGTGGCTCAAATCCACTTGCAAAAATTGCCAAATCCATTTGACAACCCACTCTTCCAGCTAGCAAACGGTTGATGGCGCAAGAATTGGTCAATTTTGACCAAGTATTACTCTTCCCTTGATTGTTAGGGAGGCCACGTGGGTTGGAGCTCACTTTGGAAGATTTCACCAACAAATTCAACAAGCCCAAGCTCCTGGAATATCTCTTGGTGATTTGCTGCATTTAGACAATTGCTGGATGCTTCAACAAAATTCCAAGTTAGTCCAGTTCGTCCAGTTTTAATCCAAAGAAGTCAAGAAATTCTTCATTTTCTACAAAAAGGGACCTCGCACACTAGGATAGGAATTTTATTAAAATTAAATAAAATAAATGCTAGAATAAATTAAATTAATACTAAAATGAAGACAAAAATCATAAAATAAACCTCAAAATGATGTGTAAAATATTCACACATCAATAGACCCAAGTGATTTTGGGTCGGGTATTCACAGCTACTCTCTAGTTGATGCTACCCACAAAATTTTTCTGGAGTTTCTGCCTAAAAATGCTTTTGGGCTTAGAGAGATAGAGTTTCTCCAAGCACTAAAGCTTATGGGGGTGTGTGTGAAAGAGATTCTGTGTCCTTTGAATGTGAATGAGAGGCCCTACTTATAGAGATCTTGGGAATGTTGGGGTCGTGCACCTCTTAATTATCAAGATTATGGCCAGAAATCTGGGCTAAAACCGTGTAGAATCAAATTCGAAACAAAATCGGGAGAAAAATCAGCTTTCTGGGGCCCATGACCGCCATGGTCGGCGGTCATCTTTTGGATAACAGCCAGCCCTGGCGGTCATCCTTGCATGACCGCTCAGACCTGGCGGTCGTTCAGAGATGGCCGCCCGGTCTCCTGTTTTTCACGCGTTCTTTCCATTTTTTGATCCCCAATCCCCTTAATTTTGCCTTTACTTGATCTAACCGTGTAATTAACCCCTAATCAACCCAGAAAATCCTCTTTTGATTAGTACTCCTAAACCTTCCATGACTGATTGATCCACATTAAACCCCCATTTTGTGCAAAATCATACCAAAAATATGTTTACCCTTTAAAGGATGATTTAATTCTGATTTTCCACGAAAATCAGAGTTAAGATTAGTCTGCAAGTAATGTGTTTATGGGCCAATGAATTTTGGAGAATCCATACTGCATTAACCTAGGCCTCTAAATTCGTTTCTAACCCAAACATAAATCATCTCAATATAATTAGGTTAAAATAAATAAGAAAGCCTAAAAAATAGAATAAAATATATTTTGGTGAATTAGAACTCAATATATATTTTTATCCTAAGATTAAATTATCTCATTAATCTTAAGATTCAAACATATAAAGGTTCAATTTACCAAAATATATAAATTCTACTAAAATAAATTTCAAACATGCCTTAACCCAAGACCAAATCATCTCATCATTCTCAAGGTTCATGTATGTTTAAAATCCAATTTAGAAGAATATCCGTGGGTCAAATTTGGGTGTTCACAGTAAGCTTTGAACCTGGTCGCCGCGGTTGTAGGTGGTTTCTAGTGGTGGAAACTCAAGTTCAATTGTTTGTTTATTTTCTTTTTTGTTTACATTTTTATTTATTGTTGTTTTTATGTTGGATTCCACGCTTGCACAAGAAGTGCAAGAAAGTTTTTCAATTGCACGCAATTTTGCCCCAGCACGGATGAGTGCCTAACACCTTCCTATCTGTAACGAACCCCCAATTACAACATCTCTGGTTAGCTAGATTGGTTGCCTTATGAAAGTTGTTACGTAAGGATGATGACAAGGAAGGTTTTTCCCAGATTTTTCTCAATGAATATAATCGGGGTGGCGACTCTTTTAGTGTTGGAATGTTGGTTAACAAGGTGTAAGGATTAGGTGAAGAGGTCAATTATTTTTGGCCCGGGTCCTCACACTTGGCCCTAACGTTCATGGGCCCAGAAATGTCCGAATGGACTAATTGCAAATGGAAATTCGTCTTTACTAAAAAGTTTCTGTATTGATTTTGCAGCTAGACAACGTTCACAAGCAGACAATTCCACCTGTTCGATGCCTGGAAGAAAACCTTGTTTTCCTAGCCTTTTCATCCTTTATTGGCCAATATGACCAAGTCTAGTATGCCATAACTTTGCATCAACATCATAATTACACAAAGAAACAATCATGGAAAAACATGCATTATTATGAATAGAAATGTCATCCAAATCCATAACATAAAAACCTCTGGTCATGTAACCAAAACCGAATAAGGTTGAACCAAAATTCAACTTTAAGGATATTGTCATGAAATAACGGAGTGTAACCCAAACTTATCAAAGTTTCGACAGAGATAATATTTCAACGTATTGAAGGAGCATAGAGAACATCATGTGGGAGAAGATCTCAGCCACTATGTAGGACTAACTTGCATGATCAAATTCCTTCAACAACAACTTTAGAGTTGTTGCCTACATATATCCATTTCCCTCCATGTGTGACCCGTCGAAAGTCAACAAAGGTATCATGTAGCTGCGCTATGTGGTCCATGGCTCTTGAGTCTACAATCCACATACGATTAGATTCATTTAGAAAAACAGAGCTAGAAACACAAAGTTCAATAGCATAAGTTGTTGAAAGTACCTTTTTCTTAGGCTTAGTGCAATTACGAGCATAGTGACACTTTTGGTTACAATTATAGCACTTCACACGTGTTATATTAGTACTTATTCATCGCTTATTTTGGCCTTGTTGTTCTATTTTGGACTTCTTTCTCGGCTGAGCTGCCCCAATTTTCTATTCCTAATGCTTTCTCTTTGAATCATCCTTGGCCTTGTAAGTGTTGACCAAAAATAGGGTTAATCACCTCCTAATACTATACTGTGATTAACCATGGCTATGATCTGGTTTTGATGATTAACAAATTACATGTATATTGCTAGCTTTGCTTGTGTTGATTTTCACTTGCAGGAAAATTATGGTTTCTGCCGATACCTTTTCTTGCACACACGACGTATGGTTTTTATCAATACCATATCTTGGATACACGATATATGGTTTTTACCGATACCATAACTGAAGCTATCAACATCGACATTTTGTGCAAGTTGCATGTGGTCCTGCAAGCATTTAAATCCCACTTCCAGCCGTTTGAATTGGTGAACAAGTAAGAGAGAAGACTTTATGGAAGTGCAGAAGATGTTCCACCTAACTCCCACTTAACTCCAAAAGGTGGTCCAAACTTTCCAGATTTGGAAATTCGTAACTACCAAGGAGTTGACATGGATAATAGCACCAAACTGAAGCTTTAATGAACTTAAGTCAACTGAAGTACAAGGAGCCGTTGCAGGAGCTTATCCCCCACACTCAGATCCTATAAAGAGGGACGTTTACACTCTGGAAGATTATCCCAACTATTGTGCATATTCTGTGTGTATACTTGAGCTTAAAAAGATTTGGTATTTGATCTGGTTTTTTTGCTTACAGTGCGTAACTGTTTTAAGGGGCAATTTGTAAGCAAGGCTTAGTTTAGTTTTGCTAGGTACTCAAGTCCAAGATTAGAATTGTGGGTAGGTTCAAGCTTAGCCTGTGAAAATCTTGTGTAGGTTAGATCTTAGCCTGTGAAAAGCTTGCAAAGGTTCGAGCTTAGCCTAGAAAAGCTTGTGTTTGTAACGATTATGGTTGATTCCGCAAAAACTAAGTATAGTGAGTGTTTTCAAATCCTAAAGGAAGAAACCTTTAGGTAGTGGAGTACCTGGTGAGGGGGAACCACTTTAAATCACTATGTTCACTCTTTTCTACTCCCTCTCTACTTGCTCCATATACTCGCTGAGTACTTAACAGAATTGGTATCTCAAAAACCAAATCTGCCCGCTGGGAATTGGTATCGAAAAAACCAAATCTTTCTGTCCGAAAAAGTTTCTAAGACCGAATTCACCCCCTCTTAGCCACTTCTGGGCCTACAATTGGTAGCAGAGCTGCGTTCTCAGTTCGAAGGAGTAAAATCCAGAGACAAAGATCATGGCTTTCGTGGGTACAAGCGTGAACAAGGCACCATACTTTGATGGGGCAAACTTTAATTATTGGAAGTTTTGCAAGAAGATCTTCCTTGAAGGAAAGGACATTGAGATGTGGCACATTGTCCAGAATTCTTACAACAGGCCGAACATTCCTATGTATATTTGGAGTGATGATGAAATGAGGAGAGCAAAGCTTGATGCTCAAGCCAAAAATGCTCCACTATGTGGAATCAGTGAGAGTGAGTTTCGAAGAATAAGATCTTGTGAAACAGTTCATGAAATCTGGAGACTATTGTGCATCACTCATGAAGGAACAAATCAAGTTAAAGAATCAAGGCTCAATCGCTTGATGCGAGAATATGAGCTCTTTCAAATGGATTCTGGAGAAACCACAGATGCCATGGATACTTGCTTTACTATAATTTGCAACAACCTTGCATCACTTGGAAAGGTGATGACACATAGAGAAAAGGTTGCAAAGGTTCTAAGATCACTTCCCAAAGAATGGGAACCTAAAGTGATAGCCATTCAAGAAGCTCAAAGTTTGAATTTGCTATCCTATGATGAGCTCATTGGCAAGCTAATTTGACATGGTGACAAATTGAACCAAAGAGGAAGGACGTTGCATTGAAGATTCAGGAACCAAATGATGATGATGGCTACTCCGATATGGCTCACCTTACTAGAAGATTCACAAGGTACCTTAAGATGAAGAAGCAACTCAAAAGGGAGAATCTTGAGCCCAAGAAAGACTCTTTGGTGTGCTTTGGTTGCAATCGTCCAGACCAAATCAAGTCTGAGTATCCTTACCAAATGAAGGACCGATCTGGTTTTTCAAAAACCAAGGGAAAGAAGGCTAAGGTGGTGTGGTATGATTCAGACTCCTCAACCGATTCTGATGTCGAGGTGGAGACAAATCTATGCTTCATGGCGTAAAAAGATTCTGAGGTAACAAATTCTACTGACCTTAATTTAGAAGAATTACTTGATGCTTTTAATGAATTGCATACCAAATACAAGCAAGTAGTTAAGAAAAATAAGGAGTATAAGAAGAGGATTGCTTTGCTTGAATTTGGTGAGGAAGCCTATAAAAATGAAAATGAGAAACTTAGGCTAGCTAATGCTGATGCTACGAAAGTAATTGAAGATCTGAAATCTGAGAAATTCGCTCTAAAGAATGCTTATGACGAACTTGAAAAGGGATATACTTGCAAGAATGATATGTGTAAAGTTCTTGAAAATGAAAAGAATGTTCTTGAAAAGCATGTCACTGATCTAAAATCCTCTCTAGAGAAATTTACTGGCAATACAAATAATTTGAATATGTTGTTAGGACAACAAAGAAGTTCTACACAAAAAGAAGGATTAGGTGCTACACATTTGGTTTTTGAAAAACCAAATCCTACTGTGCGATTTGTTAGGGTAGAATCTAGTGTACCATACAAACCAGATACTTCACATCTTAGGAATGTTAGGACACACAAGGATGTGAACCATCATGCTTCAAAGCCAAGAAAGTCAAATCTGGTTGATAGAAAACCATATAGAAAGAATATGTCATACAGGATAGATACAGTTTTTAGAAAACCAAATCGTAGTGTGCAGTCCCATATGTTTAGAAGAAACACTTATGGTAAGAATGGTCAGGAATTATATGCATACACATTATCATGCACCACGTATTACTTGCTATTACTGTGGAAAGAATGGTCATGGTATCAAGGCTTGTAGGATCAAGAAGAGGAATGAAAATGTTAGATATGTGTGGGTTTTGAAAGGAACCAAATCTAATCCTACAGGACCCAAGTTAGTTTGGGTACCTAAAACCTAGTTGTTTTCTGCAGGTGACAAGGGATGAATGGATCCTAGACAATGGATGCTCAAGGCATATGACAGGAGAAGTATCCATGTTCTCATCCCTAACCTTAAAAGACCGAGGAAAAGTAACTTTTGGGGACAAGTCCAAAAGACAAATTCTTGGGTTTGGTAACATTGACTCTACCCCATCTATTGAACATGTTTTACTTGTTGATAATCTCAAGTATAATCTGCTTAGTGTGAGTCAACTTTGTGATAAAGGTTTTAAAGTCACTTTTAAAGCTTCTAAATGCTTAGTTAGTTCGGTAGACAAAGATGTGGTATTTGCTGGTACCAGAAAAGGAAATGTCTACTCTATATGTTTTGATAATGCTACTAACTCTGAACATAAGTGTTTAAGTGCAAGAACAGAAACACCAATCTTATAGCACAGAAGGCTAGGGCATGCCAACTTGGACCTTATATCCAGATTATCAAGCAAGATGTTGGTAAAAGGTTTACTCGCACTCAAATATGAAAAAGAAGCTACATGTTGTGCATGCCAGCTTGGTAAACAGGTTAAAAGTTCCTTTAAACCCATAGATGCTATCTCTACATCTAGACCACTTGAATTATTGCACATGGATTTGTTTGGACCTATGAGAACAATGAGTATATGTGGTAAGAGATAAGTTTTTGTCATAGTTGATGATTATTCTAGATATACATGGGTCATCTTTCTTGCTCATAAGGATCATGCATGTGATGAATTTAGTACTCATGCTAAATAATTACAAAACGAAAAAGGTTATAAAATTTCAAAAGTTAGAAGTGATCATGGAGGAGAATTTGATAATCATACCTTTAAAAAATTATGTGAGAAAAATGGCATAGTTCACACTTTTTCGACTCCTAGAACACCTCAACAAAATGGGGTAGTTGAAAGGAAGAATCGAACCTTGCAAGAGATGGCTAGAACTATGCTTAATGAGCATAGGTTACCAGCATATTTTTGGGCAGAGGGTGTGAACACAGCGTGCTACATTTTAAATAGAGTCTCTATGCGTCTTATAATTGAAACGACACCTTATGAAATTTGGTATGGGAAGAAACCAAATATTTCTTACTTTTGAGTCTTTGGGGTCAAAATGCTATATTCTAAATAGAAAGGATAACCAGGATAAGTTTGAAGCAAAATCTGTTGATGGTATTTTCCTTGGATATTCTACAACCAGTAAAGCATATCCTATCTACAACAAGATAAATATGGTAGTTGAAGAAACCATACAAGTTGTTTTTTGTGAGACTAATCCGTGTGATCTTAGTGTTGATGAAGATGTAGATGGTACTCTTGATGTGCAACCATAGGTTATTAACATTGACATTCCATCTGATGAAAAAGATGATGAACTACCTGCACTGGTTCCACATGATGTGTCACAACAACAACATGACAATCTGCCAGATCTGGTTGCGGGAAAACCAAATGTCTCTACACGTACTTCAACTTCGCAACATACTCCTCAAAACATCAGAGCACCTAGAGGACTATCAACTGATGCTACTCTTTATGACATCACCAGGGGAGTAACCACAAGGTCATCCATACGGAATGTGAGAACTTGCATTCCTGTCACAAATTAAGCCCAAGAACACACATGATGCCATCCAAGATGAAATTTAGGTCAATGCAATGCAAAAGGAACTGAATCAGTTCAAACGGAGTAATGCATGGGAGCTGGTACCTAGACCACCTGAACACTCTGTCATTGGAACAAAATGTGCAATTTGCAAAAATTGAACTTGAGCTTGGAATGTGAAATCTATCGTAAAAGTCTGTAAGTTAATCTGGTTTCTGCAAAAACCATATCTATATATGTTTCATGCATCATATTAGGATATTGCATTCACCTAGCTTGCACACTAGCTCTATGCATTTAAGCAAATGAGGATACGTTCAAAAGGTGTTCGAATCATTAGAGGTACTATACGGAAATTCGGGAAAGATCTAGTTTCATATGACATCTTCTACAAAACTGATGCGAAGGAGTTATGGTTTTTGGAAAAACCATTTCTATGGTTGTCAATGGTTATTATCCAGAGGTCAGAAGAAAAGGCGAAGTGGAGAAGTTAATGCAAAGTGAACAGTTCCCTATATCCCTTGAGCAACATTCTCTCTCCTACATTATCTCTTCTACAAACACATGATCGAGTTTTTCTCTTTCCAAAACTCTCTCAAACACTAAAACCCTAAAACTCTCTAATCATCAAATCACCAATATGAAGACCAACTCCAGTAAAAGTACTCCTACTAAGAAAGCCATTCATCCAAATCACTCAAACCTACCGAGCACACACCATCACCTAAATCCATAAAAGAGGTCTCCAGCCAAATACCTACTACAACATAAAAAACGGTCTCTAAAGCAAAGCCAACATTAAAGGAGACAAGGCCGTACAAAGAGAAGACTCAAAACGGTGATACAAGTCCTGTTCTGACTTTGACAGAGAAACACGCTACTGAAGGACTTAAGATGTTCAAGGAGAAGAGGCAAAAGGGAAACGAAATCACTGCCTCTTCAACAAAAGTAATTTCCAAAAAGAAGTATCCAGGTAGCATCTTTGACTCCTCTATGGCTTTACCCTTTTATGGTACTGAGGATAGTGACGATATGCCCACTGCTAAACCAACGATGACGACTTTGCAAAAATAGGCAATGGATGTTTTGTATCATCCAGAGACTACTTCTATTACTGGTGCCTCGCTGGATCTAGATTATGCCATGCAAATCTTAAAGGAAGTTGAATGTTCTGTTCTTGAATCGAATCCAACATAATAAAAAATTCTGTCAGATACACCTACTGAAATTGAAGTAAAAACCCTAGTTCAAGCAATCCATAATGCATGTGGGAAATTTGGATTGACTTAGGCAAAATAATACTTTGATTTGCGTAAGAAGAGTATTGTGTCTGAGGAAGATGTTGGGAAGTTGGCAGAATCAGAGAATACCACTCTGGTTGATGTGGAAGCCAAAACTCCAAAATAGAATGGGGATGGGTGTAAGAATATGGTTGTTGACAAAACCATATCTTCAGATGTAGTAGAAATTACTGAGAAGAGCATGAGTGTTCAAGACCCTGCCGTTGCTGAAAACTCCAAAGAGATTAGCCTAGATGGTTTCACTATGTCTGGGATCCTAAAGATTGCAAAAGGTGCTGAAAACGAGGCACTAAAGGCAAATAATGATCTGGTTATGGAGAAACCAGATAATGAGAAGTGTGTCAAAAGTGATGTTGATGATGAGTCTTCCTCTGATAATGAAAAGGAACTGGAGAAGCAATCTGAAAAGTCTGTGATGACTTGCAAGACGAATAAGAAGAAGAGAACATATGTGGTTTATGCAAAAACCAAACCACCAGCAATGAGGAAACCAAGCGCTCTGATGCGTTATTTTTACACGTGACTTTTCAAATTTGTAACTCTTGATCAATTCACAACATGACACACAAATATCTCAAGAGTAAATGCAACGATTGTTAACTGCATGCGTATAGTGTACTATGTAGTGTAGAAGTCTAATCAAGGTCGATATGCGGAACAAGGTAAATAAGTACTACCTAATGTCATAACTTATGATTATCTTGGCAAATCATTTAAAAGATGGTGTAGGGTGATGTCGACTAGGCTAAAAGAAAAGAAATAAAATTGCTAACTTAATCTAAAGTGGAGTTCTATCAATATCTAAAGCAATCTAGGAAATCGGGGTTCACGCAATTACTATCTAGGTTTATTATTCATAGAGTCGACTTCTATCATTGACATGTGATTGTGGCAACTGTTTCTAATGTCTTAATCCTCAGCCCTCGCTTTTTGAATCAAATATTCAGCAAAGATTACTACCTAGCACTCGCATAGCCTAGCATCCATACTAAACTCATTAAGCACAAAGCGATCAATCAAGCCCTAAGAAACTATCAGCTCTCGCATATTTTACAATCAATCAGTCTATGTTCTTCTAGGTATCATCAAATGAATCATGCAGCTCTCGCTTCTTGCAATCAATAAGAATCAATCCAAAGTAGATAATAAATTCGGCACACATAGATTGAACAATCAACACAATTAATTAAATGAAAACATCAATCCATAGATAATAAAACCATAGAAGTAATTGGCTACATCCCTAATCCTAGATTAGAAAATTAGTTCCTCATAGTAAAATTGCAATCAATCAATATCTCACAAGAATTCTTCAAGTAAACAATTTAACAGAAAGAAAAATGAGTAGAAGAGAGAGTAGAGAAGTCGGGTAGGCGATTTGTGTTGGTGATGATAGCGTCGACTTGTGCTCCTCTTGGTGTCGATTTCTGTTGCAATTGGACTGGTGAATATGTGACTTTAAACCTTTAAATCTTGCTGGAAAAACATTGAATTGTTGTGAGGAATAACCTTTTTGAAATTGGATGAGAAATTCGGCACCACCTAGAGGATCCAAAAGAGTAGAAAACCCTAACCCTACTAGTGTGTGTGACCTAATAATTAACCAATTCAGCAGAGCTTCGCTCTCTGACTTCTGCCTCCTGAATATGTCAACCTAGGGGTCTTTTTATACTGAATTTAAGCTCTGGAAGTCGGTGGGGCTCTCCTTCATTGAATGGAAATTGAATTCTTGACTTGCACTCCATGTTGGACTTTTGCCTGTTTTCTGATGCGAAACATGCACGCCATTTTACTCCTAGTAGAAGTCCGAACTGGGCGTTGTGCTCTTCTAAAAAATTCTAGATAGTTCTCTCAGCTTTCTTTAAATAAAAAAAAAACTCTTCAATTGAACTTCTGTAGCTCAAGATATCACTAAAATACTGGGCCTGGGTCAGCACAGAAAAGTCTGCATCTAGGGCTAGATTAAAATAATTACTGCCTCTTGTAGACCCATCCAAAAATTATGAAATTTAATCCATAGAAAGATCTGGAAGTCTAGTTTTGTTTCCAATTTGTCTCACTTAATTTTGATGCATAGAACTCCTGAAATCTTCAAAATTGTCGGTAGTGCTCACTATAGAAAGTTTCCTAAATTGGGCTTAGTTTCCAAACTTGCCTAAAAAGCTTCCATTCTTCAATAAAAACGATAAATTCCTAATAAAAACACTTAATCAGTAAAATTGACGTACTAATTGACACAATGCATGAAAACACACAATAATATAAAGATTATACACATAATCGACCAAAAATACGTAGAAAAAGCCATTCAAAACCATCATAAAAACACTAACATTTAGATGTTATCAATTCTCCTCAAACTTAAACTTTGCTTGTCCTCAAGCGAATAAAACAAAATAAACCAGATGAGGATTTTGAAAATCTCCACCAAGTCACATAATTAAAAATAATTCATATCAAGACATCCAAGATAATCACCAAGAGCTTATGAAGAATCATTTCAATATGCCAAAAAAGACAGAAAATCTCATGAAAATGCATCCTTGCCATACTCAGCAATACCCGCACAAGCTTTCACACAAATCTCTTAGCAAAAATCAACTACCCATATGCATGCAAGAATGAATTGACATCATGAAAATTTTGAAAAGCAAGTCTCATAGGAAAATTCCATAACTTAACTCCACCATTACGAATAAACAGTCTCAAAAAGAACAATAGGACTTTACAAAGGGTTGTAATGAGGTCTTGGGTAAAGGTTGATCAAAGAAAATGTATATAGGGTAATCACAGTTCAAAATTCACTTAAGAAAAGATTGCAATGTGCATCATCAAGAGATTGAAAAGAATTCTCAAAGTGCAAGTCTTGAAGTAACATCCATTATGTGATGATCAAAAGAAATTCAACTTGTTTCAGGAACCATGATTGCGCAATTTCTCATCTCTTTTTTTTTTGGATTTTCTGATTTTTTCTCTTTTTTGAATCGACTTTGCCGATTTTTTTTCTTTTTTGTGTGCTTGACATTCCATAACATACTTGAAAAGATTGAAAGTGCAAACATCTTCAATGCATAGATCTTCTTGGATGTGGAAAGATACGGTACAACTGCACTTGTCATAGAAAAATCTTGATAAAAACACATAACAAAAATCTCTTAAGGAACTTTGAAAAATACGATATGGATAATGAAAGAAAAGAGTGGTAGCCATAAGGTCTCAAAGGGTTAAAGGTGGGTAAATGTGGATAATGAAAGAAAAATTACCTACCATGATTTAGGCTCAAAGGGGTTAAACAAGGGATAATGATAAAGAGTAGACTTTTTATTGGCTTGTTGGTTTGAACAAATAATGCCTAAATCAATTCTTTCATTGAGCATCTATGAGAAAAATTCGCTTTGAAAAATTCTGAAAACTTGTTCTAGGACATATATGTTTGTGAATACCCAAATTTGACCCATGAATATTTTGCTAAAAATTAGAATCCAGACATACTTAACTTGAGGTTAATGAGAAGATTTGATTTTGAGTCAAGGCATGATAAGAATTTAATTTAGTAGAATTAAGGTACATTTCATTTGCTTGGGCTCTTTTAGTTGTTTTTAATTCAATTATATGACGATTCATTTTTTGGGTTAAGAATGGGTTTAAAGGTCCAAGTAAATGGATTCTCCAGAGTTTGGTTAGCCCATAAACACTTTACTTGCAGACTAATTTGGTTCTGATTTTCGTGGAAAATCAGAATCAATTCATCCTTAATATGGTAAATATGTTTTTGGTATGATTTGGGGACTTAATGTGTTATCAATCAATTAGGAGATGATTGGGGAGAGTACTAATCAAGAAAAGAGATGATTTTGGGTAGATTAGGGGTTAATTACGCGGTAGAATCAAATCAGGGAGGAATTAAGGGAAACCGGGAGCAAAAAAGAAAAGAACGGGGAAAACGCGCGATGCCGGGCGGACATAGCGGGGTCCGCCCGACCTTGGAGGTATTGAAACCCATGACCGCTGGCCATGGCGGACATCCAGCTTATAACCACCGGCCCTGGCGGTCCTGGCGCCCAGATTGCCTGATTTTCCCCCGATTTTCGGCCCCGATTTGATTCTAATGGTTTTGGACCAGATTTTCGGGCATAATCTTCACCATTAAGCAGGTCTACGCCCTTAGACTTCCCTGAGCACTATAAATAGGACCCCTCACACACATTTCAAGGGATCAATCACTCATTACACACACACCCCCATAAGCTTTGTTGGTTGGAGAAACTCTACTTCTTCAAGCCTAGAAACATTCCTACAGGCAGAAACTCTGGAGTAATTTTGTGTGAAAGCATCAAGGAAGTAGCCGACAAGAAGGGATCAAGAGGAGATCAGGAGGAGGAGGCAATCAAAAGCATTCTAGGAATCAAGAAGGTGGGCAATCTGAGTAGAAGGACCTGGTGCAAGTAGTCTCAGAAAACAATCCATGTCTCGAGTTCTAGAGGTCGGATTTCCGTCATCTTGGACTCTTGGGAAAGCTAAGAGGGAGTGCTATAACTTTGCTGTTGAGGCCAGAAGCTGAATTGACCACTTTCATCATCAAAAATCCAGAAGAAGACGACTCATAGATTCTGTCCAACAACCGAGCTAAGTGTTCTAACTCTTTTCGATTGCGCACTTTTATTGATTCTCACTTCTTGATTGTTTGATGATGCTTTTGGTGATTATGTGATTGTTGTTATGCCATGTCATGAACTACGTGGGCTTTGAACCCGGTCGCCGGGGTACGTAGGTGGTCTCTAGTGGTGGAGACTCAAACCCAAATGTTTTTATTTTCCCTTTTTGTTCTGTACCTTCTTCTCCTCCTCCTCCAGTTCAATTTTGTTACTTTTGTGTGATTTGCTTCCACAGTTGCACACTTGCACAAGGCATACATAATTTCTTCAATTGCACAAGGTTTCGACCCAACACGGATGGGTGCCTAACACCTTCCCATCCGTGACGAACCCCCGACCCCATGTCTTTGGTTCGCCATGACCATGTAGCCTAAAGGAGTCATATAAAGGTTTTCCCAAATTTTGCCCTTAATAAAATTTGGGTGGCGACTCCATTGGCATGGGATTGACTCGAGGAAGAAGGTGAAAAGGAATAGGTGAATAGGCCCTAGTGATTTTGGGTCGGGTATTCGCAGTTGGCGACTCCGCTGGGGAAGTAGTGGGTTCAAGAAACCTTGTGCAATCGGTGAGTTTTGTGTGACTTTTTATGTGTCATCATAAGTGCCTTGCATACATGATGATTGATGTGAAGCCTCTACCGTAAGAGGGCGAGAGAATCCAAATCCGCTACATGCTTTCCTTAAGCGATAGTGGTTTGAGTGAACCCGTTTCTCGATGCTTAGCAATGACGGGGATTAATTGGCCTTGGACCTCACGCGATATCCTTTATCACATGTGAGTAGGTCAGCCTATTCCCTAGCGGCAATCTCTAGCGGGACCGCCGTGCTAACTCTACGTATGGTGCTATATCGCGTGGTGTGAACTGATGAGTCTACGAAAGGAACCTTGGGGAAGTAAGTACACATGCTTAAGCTGATATTAGATTTTTGATGTTGTTTCCAATTGACACATGTTCAGTCGGTCTACCTTGTCTTAGGGAATTCACAGTTGCATACATTGACCATTGCATTACATGTCGTTTAAAGCACGAAACGAATTCGAGCTAAAATGTGTCAACTTTCGATGTCCAACCCTTTTGAACTTGAGTCTTCATGAGATATATATTTTGGAAGAATAATGAAACATGTTTTGTGAGTATATCCCATCATGATTTTCCCACCATTTTCGAATATTTTGAATGAAAACAAAGCTTGAGTTTAGGATTCCTGGTGACCATGAACCCTATCAATAGAATTGAACCCTTAGGACCCCAGGGGTGGGTAGTGCCTTTGTTGGAAGGAGATGGTGAAGATATTAGGGATGAGGGATATACCATATGGCGATGAATGGGGAGATAGACAAGATATTCGAAGTCATAAAGGTGTCTTGAGGCAGAAGATGGGAAAAAGGCAGAGACAGTGACGAAGCATCGATTTAAGAAAAGTAGACTTATCTCTTTTCATTAGAATGGAGCCCATGAAATCTCTAGATCAGTCGTTCCTCTGGATCATCGGTGTGTCGATGTTGGTCGGGAATTAAATCACGAGGAAGTAATCCACATGCAACAACCTAAGAACCCTAAACTGGAGAAGAACTTTTTTTTTGGGGAGAGAGCAGAGAGAGTTGCACACAAAGTATCAACACACGTTCTCTTCAATTACTGCGTGGGTGGTTATAACTTATATTGACCCCCAACACTAGGTTTCCCTAATAACACCATATTAGGGATTAGTCTTGGGCTTTAGCCCACTAACTCATCATGGGCGGACCCAATAATGAAAAACTTCATCTCCCACTCACACATGATGAACAAAATCATCAATCTCTTCAACCACTTCATACGGTCAAATAGGTTGTGCGACCAACATACTAGTAAGAGCTCTTCATTGTACATTTGTTAAGAGTATACAATAGCTCAAGTAGTGAACTATATTGTACATCTGTTAAGAATATACAATAGTTCAAGTAGAGTAAGTATGTAAGCTCTCCAGATTCATTTAGTTGCATTTAAGAGAAACACAGATCTCAATTCTCTATGTGTATTCACAATTATATTTTACTAAAAAACATAAGTGGCGCCACATTGTGAACACAAAAACAAAATGCAACACTCAATGATCTTCCCTTTTACTCAAAACTTTACATCTTAACTCAGTTACTTTTTTGACATATCCCAGTTAGGCCGAATCACTCAGGGCCATTCAGAATACAGCCAAGATAGCAACACTAAACTAAGGTTTCAAGTAGTAGTAAAAGGTCCCTAAGGGCGCTTGTGAGAAATTATTAAAAATTTCTCAAGGCTCACACAGTAAGGAAATGAGATCATATTTCCTACTCCTTAATCGGTCACAAACCACACATGGTATGAATTCATGTGCCACAATATTTTCTCCATCCCTCATTGGACATATGTCATTAATCATACTGTGCAGGTAATAGGTAATAGTTCAAACATGCCTATTGTTTAACTTGGGTCCACCACTCTACCGTTTTCCAATAGAACCCTACTTAGCTTTTGAACAGACAAAATAAAACATTACTTTGTTTTATCTTCGGTCAATCATGACTGAACTCATCTTGAACAATATGAAGGAGACAATATGTTTTAAGTCAGGCTCTTACAGAATAAGTATTCAACTTATTCTTGACTTAAAACTATCTTACCTCTATGACACACCTAGTCATAGAGACAGTTACTTGTGTGAGAGAGCTAACCTGTCTGTTAGACATACCTTTTGATGAGCTTGGCACTAAGTCTCTCATCCCTTCATATGCACCTAGCATATGTCCACACATGTACATAACATGTATTCTGTCTATATGAACGTTTGCACTAAACGGAATTGTATAAATCTAGAGATTTATCGTGAATATAAAGTTAAGGGAAATAACAGTAATAGAAATTATTGTACTTAATTCCTATGTAAACCTTTTTGCTTCATTTGACTAACAAATGAGTCTTTCCAAAATTTGGTTTGGTGGATTTGTGCCAACACATCACTAATAGGAATATACTTTATATTCACTTCCTTATGTGAAATATGTAACGCCCTAATTTTTTCATAAGTTAATGTATGGAATTTATGGAATTTTATTTCCAATTTTACCCTCATGTTTTCCTGAGTTTTGGGTCAAGGAATTATTCCCTTTTCCCTGGAATTATCTCTTTGATGATGGTTCTGATCGTTAATTAGGTTTTTGTTTGGTTTTAATCGGGTTTCGGAGTTGGGAACTAAGCGTTTAGGTAGTTTTAATAAAACTACGTCGTTTCGAGAGAGTGTAAGCATAAAAGCTTGGAGGAAAGGTGCGTATTGACCAAGTGGAGGGAAGCGCGTTGACCTGCATGGCTCGGTAGTGAAAACGACGCCGTTTTTTCTGTAATCAAAATGACGTCGTTTTGCTAACGGTGGAAACCTTAGGTCTTACCCTAGGTATAAAAGCTTATCTTCTTCTCTCTCTCCTCTCTTCTCTTCTTCTGTCCGCCGCTTGTATCTCTCTCTCTCTCTCTCTCTCAAACACACGCACGTCGCCGTCGCCCTCTACCGTCTTGAGACACCGCACACTCGAGCAAAGAGATCATCACCGTCGTCCTGCTGTGCTGGGTCTTGGATTGTGCTGCGAGGGTGCCGAGGAGTCTCGAGCTTGAAGCGACGCGCTGCTGCTGCCGCCGTCGCCATCGTTTTTTGGGGTCGGACTGTCGCCGCTGCATCGTGTGGAGAGGTTGGGTTCGAGGCATTGTGTTTGGGCAGAATTCGCGAGGGCGTGGATCAAGTCATCGTTGCCGCCTGCACTGGTAAGCCCCGACCTTGCCTTCTCTTCCTTCTTCCTCTTTTCCCTATTCTCCTTCGGCCGATTTGTTCTAATCGGGGTTGTGTTGTGGGTTCCAATATGGTGGCGGGTTCGGTGGCTGACGACGGTTGGTTTCTAGATGGCGGTGGGTTGGATTTGGTGCTACAGGTGAGGCATCGAGTCCTTGCACGTGGATCTGTTCTTCCATTCACTGTTTGCATTCTGGTAAGAGCATAGCCTCCCTCCTAAACCTAAGTTCCGTTTATAATGCTTCTGTGGACATGGATTCGTATGCTGATTGTTGGTTGTTGGTGTTCTGGTTCGATAGATTGTTTGGGGGGCGAGGGGTGTTTCTCGGTTTCTGTAAATTTTACGGTGAGAGTTGGCCGGAATCAGGTTGGCCAGTTGCTGTTCCAGCGAGACGGTTCGGTATTATGTACATTTAACGGTAAATTCCAGATGTAGTATTGTGACTAAATTTCTGTAGACGGGCATGCACCATTTTATTCGAATTGGGTTATGTATTTAAATCTTGTATAGTAGAACCGAGAGTGGGGACTGAGTAGCATGTGGCTGATTTGTTCACACGGGTAGAACCTCTAAGACGGTAATTCGGGCTCGGGTAAACCTTTCAATAGGAGTTAGACAGAATCGGGCCCAGGCCCAATCATATGTTACAAATTGGACTTAATTGGATCTAAATGAGAGATGGCCTTAGGCCCAAGGACATGTATGGGTAAATGGTGGTTTTGAGGATGTAGGCTTAGGCCATAAATAAGGATATAGACTTAGATGGTTTGAGAACCTACAGACTTAGGCCCGCGACATTAGAGTTGTAGTTGGTAAAAGAGAATAGACCTTTGGCTTGATCCTGTATCTCTTTTATAGGGAGTTAGTTGGGCCGGGTTTAACAAACTGTTGCATCGCATGAGCACGCATGATTTGTTTTATGTTGAACATCTTGTGAGATATGGTGTCTATGTGTATAGGCACGAGACATAACTCAGGAGCGACAGGGACTAGTGGTGGACAAGCAGAGCGCCATCATAATTGAGGTGACTCTATAAGACTTATATACCTGTATGCGAATACTTGTTGGTATGTGATACGGCAACAGCCCTAGAATCCACTAGTTTCACCTCCGTAACTATCTAATTGTCTCGATCCTCAATCTCAATCAAACTCACCGTGTAAGTCTCATTCACCTCCTAGTCTCTGCACGGATTAGACAACAAAGAAGTAGAAACACAACAAAGATTTCTGCAATTCTTTTCATCACCTCCTAGACTCAACTAAGGAATAGGCAACAAAGAGATTAGAATCACAAGAAATTGAATAAAAGCCACAAGCAAAGCAACTTGATAAGTAAATTCAAACCCTAAAATAAAAACCAAGAGAATCCACTCTCGATAAACATGGTTGAGTCCACAATCAAAGAAAACCTCAAAGGCAATTTTATTCTCAAAATAGTCTGTCATGCATATAAAACATAAAGAAAAAAATCCTATTTATACTAATCCCTAACCCTAGAGTCGTCTAAGCTAACCCAAAACCAAGTCAAAATAGATTTTTGACTTTTCCATAATTTTTAGGAGCTGACCAGTATTTTTTGGTGCGACTTCGGACTACCCAAATAGACAGTATTTTTAGGTGCGATTTCAGACTACCCAAATAGACTGAC
Source organism: Turnera subulata (assembly GCA_028386065.3). Lineage (NCBI taxonomy): Eukaryota > Viridiplantae > Streptophyta > Magnoliopsida > Malpighiales > Passifloraceae > Turnera > Turnera subulata. The sequence goes on along the minus strand of JAKUCV010000849.1, from coordinate 18,924 downwards.
TAACGAAATAGACAGTAATTTTAGGTGCGATTTCAGACTATCCAAACAGACTAGAATTTAATTTCAGCCCACATGAGTTGGACACTAAATAAAACCTTTACAAAAAAAAACCCAACTAACTTAAGCCCACATTAATCAACCTAATTAATAGTGGACTAGACCCAAAATAATAAAATAATAAAAATATAAAACAACCATATGGATTGATGTCGACAAGCCTTCTTCCAACAATGATAATCAAGGTGGCTTCTCATTAAGTTTCCTTGGGTTTTTGGGTTTCTTGGGCCCCCGTGTTTAGTGGTTTGGCCAATTTGGTACCCCGACTTTTTTTTTGGCCGGGTATATACCCCGAGATTGTATGGGCAGGCCAAACGTATACCCCTGGTCAGGCACCTACTGACGTGGAGGCTGCCCGGGTATTTGCGCGTGTTACTGTAGCAAAACGACGTTGTTTTAAGTGAGAAAACGACACCGTTTCATGCCACGTCGGACACAAGTGGCTTAGTGGGGCCCACTTCACTCAAAGCCCCAAATTCTTCCCTTACCGAACCGAAACCGCGTCGGACCAGGGACTACGTTTGGCCTGTCCATGCAATATCAGGGTCTATGCCCGGCAAAAAAACAAATGTAGGGGTACCAAATTGGCCAAACCACTAAACTTGGGGGCCCAAAAAACCGAAAAACCCTTAAGAATTATTGTATAATAATAGATATTTATTTTCTATTTTTTTACAATTGAGATTTGATCTCGTTCTTTATTTATTATTATTATTAAAAAAATTTAGGTACTTTTTACAAACTTAGACAGGTGGGAGAGTTTAAATAGGAATTTTTAGAAATTAGTATATGAAAAAAATAAAATTTTAAAAATAATAAATCCAACATAATAAGGTGTATTTATTTAAAACCAAGTAAAATTTTTGGAAATTAAGTTTTACTCATTTTTAATATTGTTAAAAAAATACGATTAAAGAAAAGAAAAATGATTAAATAAATAATCAAAATCGGTTTAGCTTTCATTTCGGTATCCAACAAATTTCGAGACGGTTAGGTGAAAAACCCGGGGTCGGTAGCATGCAGAGCCCACAAAGACACATGGATCCTACATGTCCAGCCAATCCTCTAAAACGACGTCGTTTTGCTACAGTGACACGCGCAAGTACCCCGGGCAGCCTCCACGTCAGCAGGTGTCTGACCAGGGGTCTACGTTTGGCCTGCCCATGCAATCACAGGTTATATGCCCGACCAAAAAAAATGTCGGGGTACCGAATTGGCCAAACACTAAACATGGGGGCCCAAAAAACCCGAAAACCCAAGTTTCCTTCTAAGCTTGCTTAACTTGATTTCTTCTTGAATTCCTTGTTCAATCCAAGCTTGTGTAAAATGATTCTTCATGGGCATCTTTGGGCAAGCTTTTGTGATTGAAACTTGGAATCCTCCCCTTGTGCTTGGTGCATCCTTGATTGCATTAGTATTGTTAGGTAGTATTGCTTGCTGAGTATGCTTCATACTGTTGACTGTGTTGTGTACCTGGTTGGTTATGTGCTGTATTGCCATGACAATAAATATGTACTGTTTTGCCATGTGATTCTCCTATGAGCTATTATTGCCATGCTTGTGATATATGTTGTCTTGCTATATCCTGTTTATTGTGAGCTTTAGGCTCTGTTTAGACAACCTCTGTAATGGCACACAACCTAGATACGACTTGAGATGACACTTAAACAATTGCATAATTGGTAACATAACGTACCTGATTAATTAATAAGTTCTACTGTGGGGCTGTTGGTCGGTAGCACCGAGAGGGAAGAGAGGGTATCCCTCGAGTCCTGTTATTTTAGTGAATTGCATTCATAGAGACGACGACGAGGGAATTGATGGGTACGCCCTCGGTTAGTATATTAGTGAGAGTACCCCTCACAGAGCTGGCGCCTTGGGGAATTGTCAGGTGTACCCCTTGGTTATTTGTTATTATCCATTTCTTTCGGTGAGAGCACCCCTCACAGAGCTGGCGACATGGGGACTGACGGGTGTGCCCCAAGATTTTGTATTATAACTTTTTTTGAGGAGAGCACCCCTCCTAGAGCTGTCGGCCACTTGTTTGTTAGTGGTTTTCTATGTCGGAACTTACCCATTTGGTGTTGATATTTATACTGTATATATATAAGATTACATTTGGGCATACGCCCTGGGGAGCTGGCCAGTCGCTACCGCGCCTGACGCACATAGTAGAGGGCCCTTAATAATGATTAGAATGTGATAACCAGACAATTCGCCTAGCACTTGTATGTGTAATATTTGACACATGTTGATTGTGTGTGTATACTTGTGCTCGTGGAATTATTCACCCTACGACCCTGTCCTCGTGTGCGTGTATGTTTGTCTTATATTGTACATTGAGTAGGCGACTCATATAAATCGCCACCGTGGTTTTACAGATCATTAGTAGCTTGTTGACGGTTGCTCTTACCTCGGGTGTCAGACTCTATCATTTCAGCAGGTAGCTGCGTTTCCTTCCTGGTGGATCCATAGAGTTGACACTTATATGTTCTACACTTGTCATTGACATTATTGTTATTATTATTCTGCTGCGTGTTATTGTCGGGATACTGCTTTGGTTTCTTGAATTTTGATCAGTTGTTGTTCCGGTTGGTTTAACCGATGTTTCTTTGGCTAGTTAAGCCTGATTTATATTTGACTCATGTATCCCGATGTTTATTTTTTGTTACTCTGAGATATTGAGTTGATGTTTTTACACAGAGTTTGGCATCCCTGGTTTTAAGGGCATTTTGGACATTTTATAACTGTTTATATTTAGTATTATCGTTTTTGGGATGCGGCTGTTTCAAAATATCAATATGTTTTGTCTTGTTCTAATACCATCAACACCTTCTATAGGAGCATCACCGTGTAATTATCACAATAGATAATCAATAAGGGAACTATGCCTCATGCATTATCCCTAATGGATAAACTGTTTTAGCCATACAGCTTTGTACTACAAATGATAGGATTACAAATTCACTTTCTATCGTTGACAAGACCATGTCTGACAAGGTGAAAAACTACACGCAGTCCAAGATCACCACTAAGGTCAACAAGCATATAAACTTTTAGGAAGAACTTATCTCCTTAAAATTTATAATATAGCTTATTATGCTCTTTAAATACTAAACTATTTCCTTGAATATCTTCTAATGTCCATATCCAAGAATAATTTGGTAACTATTTACCATTCCAACAACATAACAAATATCTTGTCTTGTATACAATAAAGTATACAGTAGACTCTTATGACATTAGAATAAGGCACATTTGCCAAGCATTATTTGAGTTTCTTAACACTATTGTTGGCTCAGGTTATTGCCCTTGTGAATAAATGTATCTATAGGCTTAGAGTCATGCATATAAAATTCCAAGGATCACAATCCTCAAAGTGTATGCAATTCCCCCTCCATGTCCTACATTTCCAAAAATGAAGGACAACTAAGAGTATAGATACAAGGAAATTCTTATAATTTCCAGCCAACAACGTGACGTGGACGTAAGGTAATAGAGTCATTTATGACTAGTTGATCTCGATATAATGGTCAACATCTATCATTACAAAAATGAAGATGTCTTGGTGTGAGAACCTGAACCAAAATTAATTGAGCCTTCTCATCAATTCCATTTCACCTTCTTCCTCGGGTCAATCCCATGTCAATGTAGTCGCCATATATATTTTATTAAGGACAAAATTTGGAAAAAACCATTGTATGACTCCTTTAGGCAACATGATCATAGCGAACCAAAGACATGGGATCTGGGGTTCGTCACGGATGGGAAGGTGTTAGGCACCCATCCATGTTGGGTTGAAACCTTGTGCAATTGAAGAGTACAAGCGTGCCTTGTGCAGGTGTGAAAATGTGGAAAACAAAAGAAAGGGGGAGGAGGAGAAGAATTGGCTTGCATCCCGTTGTAAAATCGAGACTACCTACGTAACCGAGTGACCGGGGTCAAAACCACGTAGTTCTAAACATGGCATTAAGTCGCCACTTACATAATCAAAATCATCCTCACATAGTCAGCAAAAATCAACCAAAAAGGGTTTAGTGTTACCTCTTATAGCCCTCCTCTAGCTCCTTGTGTTGGGTTCTATTCTTCACCCACCTTCTTGTCACTTCTTAACTCAATGGTTGACCCCCTTATTGATTCCTCCTTGCTGGACTACTGCTGATGCTCCCCACGGAAATTCTTCGGAGTTTCTGCCTGAGAATATATCCCTAAGCTTGGAGAGGCAGAGTTTCTCCAAGCAACAAAGCTTATGAGTGTGTATGTGAAGAATAATTTCTCTTGTGAAATGTGTGTGAGGGGTCCTATTTATAGCGTTCTGGGAAGCCTAGGGGCGTGGACCTGCTTAATGGTGAAGATTAAGCCCGAAAATCCAGTCCAAAACCACGTAGGAACGAATTAGAATAAAAAATCGAGCAAATTGGAGATTCTGGGCCCTAATGACCGCCATGGCCGGCGGTCAAGTGTGGATGTCTACCAGCGCCCGACGGCCATCGCGAGAGGACTACCGGTCACCCCGTGTGTCACCAGTTCTTTCCTTTTTTGAACCCCAATCCCCCTAATTCAGCTTCAACCCCTAATCAACCCAGAATCAGTATATTACTTGATGATTACTCCTCTAAATCATTCCATAACTGATTGATTACACATTAACACCCATTTTGAGCAAAATCATACCAAAAACACAAAATCTAATCATGAGATGATTTAACTCTAATTTTCCACGAAAATTAAAGCTAAAATTAACCTACAAGTATTGTGTTAATGGACTTATTAAACCCTGGAGAATTCTCATTTCATTAACTTGGGCCTCTAACTTTATTCCTAATCCAAAAATATATCATCTCATCATAATTGGATTGAAACTAAATAAAAAAGCCAAAATAATGAAATAAAACATATTTTAGTTTAGTAAACCTTAATTTATATTTTATCGTAAGATTAAATCATCTCATTAATTCTAGAGTTCGAACACATATAGGTTTAAATTACCAAAATACATTAATTCTACTAAATTAAATTTTTACTATACCATAACCTAAGATCAAATCATCTCATTAATCCTAAGTTCAAACATGTTTGAAATTCAATTTTTGTAGAAAATACATGGGTTAAATTTGGGTGTTCACTAATGCCCCATGTTGATTCTTTGAGACTAAGGACAAAACAACGTAAGGAAGGAACAACCAAATTTGAATGATAGATGCGTGGTGTGTGCCAAGTTTCGGAGCATCCCATGCTCCGCTTCGGGAATCATCTCATCCCGAAGGTTTGAGGGACTAGCCCTCGGTTTGTGGAAATCATCTCATCCCAGGTTTATGGTTTTTGGGGAATCATCTCATCCCGGGTTGATAGAATCATCTCGTCTATCAGGTTTCAGGAAAGAATCATCTCGTCTTTGTCAACTAAGTTGGGAATCATCTCATCCCAAGTTATGATTTTCAGGAATCATCTCATCTCGGGGCGATAGAATCATCTCATCTTTCTGGATATTCTATGTTTTGATTTGGTTTGGGAATCTTCTCATCTCGGACACTTGACTTTGCGGGTACTGGGTACGTGGTTCTGATTTTGCGGGTGCTGGGCACATGACTTTTGGTTTTGTGGGTGCCGGGCACACGGTTTTTGTCTTGCGGGTGCTGGGCACATGGCTTTTTATTTTGCGGGTACTGGGCACACGACTTTTGGTTTTGTGGGTGCTAGGCAAATGGATTTTGGTTTTGCGGGTGCTGGGCACATAGCTTTTGATTTGGTAGGTGTTGGGACACGGCTACTGGTTTTGCGGGTGCTGGGCACACGGCTTTTTTCTTGCAGGTACTAGGTACACGGCTTTCGGTTTTATAGGTGCTCGGCATACCGGTTTTGTCTTGCGGGTACTAGGTACACGGCTTTTGGTTTTGCGGGTGCTGGGAACACGACTCTTGGTTTTGCGGGTACTTGGTACACGGCTTTTGTTTTACGGGTGCTGGGCAGACAGCTTCTGTCTGATTTCCTCTTCTCATGGTTTGCGAGAATTGGGTTCCCGGATACTAACTCGTATGTCTCAAGGTCGCTTTTCTCGAGGTTTGCAAGGGCTGGGCCCTTGGCTTTGGCTTGCGAGAACTAGGTCCTCGGCTTTTGGTTTGTTTGTTCTTCTCATAGTTTGCAAGGGCTAGGCTCTTGGCTTTTGGTCCTGGGTTAACTAGTTCTCTTTTTGGGGTGCAAAGACAGGGTCTTTGGATTTTGGCTAAAATCTCTCTTCTTCTCAGGGTGCAAAAACTGGGTCTTTGGCTTTTGACTAGGTTCTCTCTTGACCGAGTTCTTCTTCTCTCTGGTTTGCAAAGTCTGGGTCTTTTGTTTTTGACTGGGTTGACTTGTTCTCTCAAGGTTGCAAAGACTGGGTCATCGGCTTTTGACTGGATTCTCTCGTCTATGGGTATCTCAATTCTCACGGTGAAGGATAACGGGTGTCATCTCATGGTCTGGTCGCCTTGCTTCTAGGAATTCCATGCTCTCAAGTTTGGGTTGGATGTGTATCTGGGATCATCTTGGTGTTTCTGGTTCCCTCATAATCTCACAGGTTCTGAGAAAGGCGATGCTTCATAGCCAGGATCCTATGCCCCTTATGTCGGTTGACCGGGTTCACTCTTCTCTCGGGTGCAAAGACCGGGTCTTTGGCTTTTGACTAGGTAATGGGTGTCGTCTCATTGTCTGGTCAACTCACCTCTGGGTTAGATATGCCTATGTTTCTAAGTTTTCTCATAGTGTCATGGGTTCAGGAAGATGATGACTAGGTGATTTGGTTGCCTGGGTCATATGCCCTTATTTTAGCTAGATTTGGGGGAGATGGGGGTGTGTTGTGCCCCTTGAGACATGCAAATCAGAAGTGGGGTGGATGCCCATAGTACCTCAAAATGATTTGAGAGGTGGAGTTCGGTGTACCCTTACTTGTGCTCAAAAGCCAAACGATTTTGCCGTGTTTGAGGAAGTTTTATTAGATAAAATGGGGTACCATGCCCTTAATCCTGATTGTTTTATCGGAGAATAAAGGCAGCGGACCCCCACAAATTCAGTTCAAGCAATGTATCTCATTATCCGGGACTCAAAAATATGCATACATGGTTTTTCCTCGGGAAAATGGTTGTTCGGGGCGCGGGGCCCGTGAAAAATCAAAAGGGAGCCCAAACTGGGGGTGGCGGTCGTGTGAAAAGGCCCGCCATAGCCCGACGGTAATGTGGGGATGACCGCCAGTGCTTGGTGGTCTTCCCGTCATGACCATCGGCCCTGTTTCGAGTTAAAAGCCCTTTTCCTTCCCTCTCTCTCCTCATTCTTCATTCAAACACTCTCAAACCCCAACCCCTCTCAATTTTCTCTTCCTCCATTATTTCCAGAACACCCTAAAACACCTCCTAACCTCTTCTAATCCTCATCCATGACATCATCATCATGAAGTCTCCCTAAATTGCGGGAAGAAACTATGAGGATTTATCACCCAAAATCCAACCCAAAGGAAAATCCAAGTTTATTGTTGAAATTTTCTAGCAGGCACATCTCCACTCAACTCCACAACGTCCAAGTAAGTGATTTCTAAACCAAAACCTCATTGAATTTTGGTTTTGATTGAATTTCGAGTTTATGCCCATATGCCCCTCGAATTCGAATTTGTGTGATGCATGATGTGTTTGAATGTTTAAGAATGTCCCTAGGACGTATACTATGCCTTCCCTTATGTCTATTTCATGGATTAAACGCAAGAAATCATGAATCAGGGTCTTGACCAATTTGAGGGTTTAGGGTTCTTCGCGAAATTGGGAGATTTCGAGTGATTCGGATGTTGTTTTGATATTGTGAATGCATATAATTGATGTTGGGAGACTGGGTATTAATGGGCTTGTCCCAATTTTGCTCAATTTCGAACTTCGCCGGGGGGTGTTTTTGTGACTTTCTTGTGTTTTATCCATAAATGAAACTATGTTATGATGTTGGAATGCATGAGGCAAATACGCAATCCCATCCCCATGATGCATGTCTTGATGTATGTGACCTTAGTTTGCTATTGATAAAGCCGAGTTGGCGTGTGTATTGACTCCTTTCAGCATATCTACACAGAATTTGTAGGATAGGCAACAGAACCACACTGGTGCTAATGCTCGTCATCTCATCCTTAACTATGTGAAGAAGGACAAACCCGTCCAAGAAATCATCGAGAGAATTGGATTGTGGGATTTCTTTCGTACTTTCCGTGGAGACAAAGTTGATTTGCAAGCAGTGTCGGCTTTGGGTGAGAGGTGGTGGGACACCACCATCTCTTTCCAACTTGCTTTTGGCGAGATGAGGATGACCCCGTCAGACTTTTCTCACATTATTGGGCTGTTGTTCCAAGGTGGACCGGTCATCTTTCATCAACAACTTGTCTATGACCGGTTCCAAGAGTTGGTAGGGCTTTCTCCTTAGTGGGTTCGTATATGTGAGGTGTCGCCTAAGTGGTTGCAGGACGCTTTATTGGATCCACAGTATCCCGAGACGGCTAAGCAGAGAGCCCGAGGCTTGAACTTAGTAAGCATGAATAGGTCTCTCTTTGTTTCCGGTAGTGATCGGATTCGGTGCGACTTATTGGCATCACTGGTTCACCTGGACAGACCCCGGATAGACTGAGCTTTAGCGGGCTTTGCAAATGCCTATTGAGAGACGGGCAACTTTTCCTGGGTTGCTGCCAAGCACTTTTAAAGTTCGGCATGGATTTCAGAGGTACATCTTCTATCTTTGCATCTCTTCATCATGCTTGATTGCTTCCTTATCATCTTAATTAATCGGGCGACCTTCATAGGTATGGGGTCAGAAATATCTTGGACTATTTGCTCCAAAGTTGCCTTCTGATGAGGAGGTGTGGCCGGGTTCCCTTAGTTGGGGCTCCCAACATCGTGGGTCCAGGAATCATGCCCATGACCTAGTATGGGCCCGTCACTATATAGATCGTGTTGGCATATCGGGCGAGGTATTCCCCTGCCTCTCTCATCATCCCTGTCTATTCTCTTTGAAATGTTTCAGCTATCTTTTACCAACTATTTGTTGGCAGGTCCGGTTCTCTCCTTTGCAGCTTACCAAGACAGGTTGGAGAGGATTGACTCCCTAACCATAGTGATGGATCATTTTCGATTTTGATAGGGTATCCTGATATGAGGGTCTGGTATCTGGGCGATCGTGTTTGCACACAGACCATACGGATGCCATGTATACCGTCTGATCCGCCGCTCTCCATGCGGGACATCAATGAACGGGGTGAGGCAACTGAAGGTGACTACTTGGATTGGCATGCCAATGACCTGAGCCGCCCGGGTGGCTATTCTTCTTTTATCAGCGAGTTTCTAATGTCCCCTTTCACTGCCCCAGAGGCCAGAGAATCAGTGACTAGCGCTTGTCCGTCTTGACAGAGTTCCGCCCCTCGGAGGAGGAAGGACGCCGGGGCATCTTCTTCTACATCTGGTCCTATTCTTCCGGTATGTGGGGCTGACTATGAGACTTTTGAAGACTCATATAGGCATTTCCGAGTGCCCTTTTCCGAGGACCTCCCCCCTAATTTCCAATCATTCACGCCTGACATCACCACGGTATCATCCTGATCATTATCCCCAAATATCTTCTTTCTTCCCCTCTTTTGTAGCTTGACTGATCTTCTCCATATGTTAGGTTCCGGCGGCTGAGGCTTCTCGACTATGGACACTGCTTGGACGGGCCAAGGCGACCCTGACGGCCTAGGCCATCCGGATACGGGAGTTGACTTCTTGGGTGAGAGAGGGGGGATATGCTCGCCCCATACCATTGCCTCGGGATCCTCACCCTACTAGACCATTGGTACCTCCTTCTGCCCCTTAGCTGATTCCTCATCCTATTGACCCACCTCAGGTGATTCCGAGGGTACCATTTAGGAGCGCACTCTCCCGGTTCACCAACCTCGGAGCAAAAAGAGATAGTCTTGACGGGATTACTCATTTCCTTTTTATGCATATATGCATTTCCTAGACTTTATGGACTCGGATGGGATTACTCTTTATCTTATATGTATGCATGTTCATTTTCCCTATTCGCGAGAAGTAACCATGTATGAAATTTTGAAAATCACCGAGTCATGTGTCATGAGTACTGGAATTGGTTAGATATCTGGTTTGATGGGTTTCCACATGGTCACACAAAATCCCCACCCTTCTTTATGTTAGTAATATGCCCAAAAACCAATCTATGGATGATTGTATTCATGTATACATATTTGAGGTTATGCCTATATATATGATTATGAAATAATCGCTTGCACATATATATAACCCTAGTGTATATGTATTTGATATGTATATTCTTAAAAGTCCCTAGTCATTTATTATTATGGTTGGGTTGTAATAATAAAATAAGACTAGCGTATGTTGAGGATTGTATGAGATGCGAATTCTACATACGGGTACAAGATGGGGATCTTGTTGACCGGACCGACCCACATAAGAA